>JABUQX010049874.1:0-17500 GCA_015478945.1 Trachelipus rathkii | reverse complement strand
TTAACGATTCATTTTTATCAAGAGTCAAAGTCTTTACGATCGGAAAAAAAAATACAACCTATTTCAGTAATAGTTGAATTTAGACTAATAAACGCTGAACTATACAAAATGAAACAGAGACCGGGGTACATACTGTAATAACATGTCTAAACTTTTTACGAGTTTGAAACAATTTCCAGAACCAGAATAGAATAAATGTTTTAATTTTCTATATTTTTAGAAGATTGCGGTTGCAAATTGCGTGTTTTGTAAATTTTGCTTAAATAATTGCGGTCGGGCAAGCCAATTCGCAACTCATTCAAAAATAATTGACGCCGCACTCGCAACCGCAACCAAAATAATTGCGATCGCAATTGCGGGCCAACAAGTTGCGTCGCAAGTGCCCAACACTGTAATATATATATTAATATATAAAATATATAATAATATACTATATATATATATTAAAAAATTTTTATATATTATATATATATATATATATAATAATCATATATATTATAATATATTATATTTAATATATATATTATATATATATCCATATTATAAATTAATTTTAATATATAATTAAATAGATTTTATATTTTTTTCTAATATATCATAAGGTTTAAAACATTATTCCTCAATATAATATATAATAATAAAGAACTCAATAAATAATACCACCAATATAATAGATTAAAATTATAGTAAAAAAATATACGAATCAGTATATCGTTTAGTATATATATATAAATTAGATAGATAAAGTATATAGAGATATATAGGAGTAAGATAATAATAATAATAATCTATAGAGATAATATAAAATATAATATAATGAATAATATAGTATAAATATATAATAGAAGTTAAAATAAATATTAGTATATAAAAAAAGTATCGAAAAAAAGAGATAAGATAGATATAATAAATAAGATAGAAGTATACATAAAAATATAAAATAAGAATATTCTATTAGTGAAGAATAGAAACGTTGATTTTCAATCTGACATTAAACATATATAATAAGATTTTTGGGAATAAAGTAAAGATAAATATAATAAAGATAAGTAATAGTATAAAGATATATAAATAAACATTCATTAATACTGAATATAATTAGATATAATATATATAATATATAATATATAAGTATATAAGTTATACTTGTAAAATGATGAGATAAAATATAAGTATATAATATAATATATATTATACTACATATATATAAATATAGATATATATATATAGTATAATAGTATATATAATACTATATAAAGTAATTCACAGAAATACCAGAACCCCTAACCACCCCTATATACATATTCTAAATAACTAAATAACTATTACAAGGAGTCACCCGGGATAGTACGTATATATATTAACTAATACTATAACATCATAATAATGATATGTTTATTATATAAATATTAGAATAAAAATATCATAATAAAATAATATTTGATATTACTATATTATATATAATTATCCAACACTATATATATACAATTAATATATATATAATCTAATATTTATATCAGTGGCGACTCCAGAAACTTTTTAATACTCGTGCTCTCTCTCTCCTCTCGCATCTCTCTCTCTCTCTCTCTCTCTCTCTCTCTCTCTCATGATATGCATTATATAATATATATAATAATATGTATAATTAATATATTATATATATACTATATTTTATATATATATATAATATATATATATATATATATAATATATATAAATATATATAGTAATAATTAGTATATAATATATATATATTAATTAAGATATATATATATATATAATATATATATATATATATATATATATATTATATATATTATAAAATATATGTTACTGAGATATTCCTAGCTAAAAAGTTTCTATGTATTAAAACGTTTTCTTTGGTTGTTCATGGTTAGCGATAATATTTTATAATATTTATAATAATTATAATAACTAATAATAATTTAACTCCATTATTGTTAAGTTTATGTGTAGGAATTTTTTTTCTAAAAGTAACTTTAATTATTTTATTAAATATTTATTGTATATAAAAGAATTATATTTATAATGTATAGTATTTTTAACATGATTTACTAAACTTACTATTTAAAACAATTATTGTACTGCCTAATTCAGAATATCGAAACCCGTCCGGACGTTCCCCTCTCTCCTCTTTGATGCAGAGATGGCCATCCAATTTTGAGAGTTGGGTTAAAAAAGCGTTATTTTAATAGGTTATTATACTTATATTTTTTCTTTTACTTTCCATAATCTTTATATATATTATGTAATAATGTAAAAAAAATAAGAAAATTTGATCGTAAAATAATAAAAAATTTGTTTTAAAAATAGAAATCTAAGTTTCTATAATGGTTAACTTCGTGCTGAGCACGAGTTAGCACGGAGTGGCAGGAGTCGCCTCGCTGATAATATATATACTAGTATGATATATAGATAATATATATATATTATAATTATATCATATAATATATATATATATATATATATATAGTATATATATATATATATATATATATAATCTAATATATATATATATTTATAATATAATAGTATGTATCATAGGAAAACAGATTTCTGCTATCACATTCATAATAATAATGTGCAGGTACTCACCCCCGTAAAACCAATACATTTCGTAGGCGCAAGGACGATCCTTCTGGAATAGGGACCCACAGATTTTGAACCTCTTCTCTGCAGCATTAAGAATTTTGATTTTGACTTGCGGGAACAACTGCAAGAGAATAACATAAAATATGTATACGTATATTATATGATAACATATAATAATATATACTATAATATATAATATTATATATTATAATAATTTTCAAGATTAATATATATATATATATAATATATAATATATAAATATATATATATATAATATATATATTATATATATATACTTATATATATATAATATATATATATATATATAATACTAATATAGTATATATATACTTATATATATATATATATATATATATATTATATATATTACCTATATATATATATATAGTATTATATATATATAGTA
Organism: Trachelipus rathkii; assembly: GCA_015478945.1. Lineage (NCBI taxonomy): Eukaryota > Metazoa > Arthropoda > Malacostraca > Isopoda > Trachelipodidae > Trachelipus > Trachelipus rathkii. The sequence continues at coordinate 14,460 of JABUQX010049874.1, read as the reverse complement.
ATATTATATTATATATATACTTATATATAAAATAGTATATATAATATATATATATATACTAATATATATATCACGTAAATATACCAAATCATCACAATGAAAAAAACCGATCGACACGCACACTAAATGAAGACTACTCGCGTATATATACCACACACACCCGGCAAACAGTCTATAACAGAAGTACACGTACACAACCCTAATCACACCACGCACACCAATAAACACCAACCAACCATTACACCACCAAGTACACCAAAACTAATACGAAAACCATAAGCCGCTACATATATATAACACAGCAGCAACACCTCATAACCATCACACACTCCTATAACCTAACATCAGATCAAATTAACACCCGACCTAATAACTAGGACCAATAAATAAGACACCACCACACACACAAACAGCAACAAAACACCCACACCCAGAAAACTCAAACAGACACTCGCGACATATAATTGCAAACGGAGTATATGAATTGAGCATGACTCTAACCCATCCTCACATGATACCTCGATCTCTACTTCAGCGACTCCCAACCGCCCAACAACTCCACCGCAAACCAGAGTCCCATTGTAATTCTCTCACAACACAACGACACTGTACACGAACGCACCAACAAACACCACCGCGCACAGCAGCCAAATCACGTCAGACACGGACAACCCACGAAGCCGACGATCAGCGAAAACGACCCAGCGCACCAGCCATACAATCAACGACCCCACTGACACAAATTAGCCCGTCACAACACCCAAACCAACTGCACAGAAACACAGCCAGCCTCCCACCACTAATGCACCACGAATCCAGCCAAAACAACCAACACCAACCGAGAACAGACCAAATATGCAGACAAAAAGAAAGACACAACGAGACACACAGAACAAAAAACACGCCCGAAGACAGGAGTCAAGGAACTCACAACACAACACACAAACAACGCACTAACACAATCACCACCAATGCCGCTACACAAATAAAACCAACGCACCCGGACCCACCACAAAAACCACCAGCAACCCTACAGCTAACCGTAGCCACACCCAGAAAAAGCCACCAACAACACAAAGACAGACGAACCCCACCGCAATATCACCAAAAGGCCTCATACACCAACGCACGCCATACAACCCCTTACACCAAAAAAGACCCACAGACTGTACCGATTACCAACACCAAATCTCAGACAGAGAACAACTACGTATCTGAAACAACAACTCCCACACCATAAACAAATCCACACAACCACCTTCAGCCACACACGAGCTTCATGGGAGCCGCGACGGATCCACACTATGGTAAATGTCGTCAAGTGTAAGGTTCATCCTTGGCCCAAGTGGCGCCCACAAACCATACCCCCTTTTACAACACCCCGCCTATTCTCTCCTATCATGCACCACCCTTGTTCTTCTCGCCTTTTTTTTGCCCAAACTCACGTTCTCTCCTGGAAGCACATTCCTTTTACCTGGAACTCAATCCACGTTTTCTTCGGTCTCCCCAACCGTGTCGGTTTCCCAACAAACCTCACCACTATACAATCCGCATTACTTAACCAAAACCGATTTACCATTATTCATCCTATCACATGACCAAACCAATTCTCAAACATCCTTTCCATTTTTCTCTCGTTTAACCCCCTCGGTCTTTCACACCACACAACTCATCTTACGTTCATTCCTTCATTTTATCAATTCTTCTCACACCTAGCACGGCCCTATAAGATTGTCCACTGAACACATTGAACTTTTTAGATCTATACTTTCTTATTCCAGACATAATCTCGCTACTATACAATAACACAGGTAAAACATACCCTCAGCCAACCCTAGCGCACTCCAGACCTTAGGTCCTTTTACATTCAACCAACGATTAATCTGCACCAGCCACCTTTCCGTACCATTCCAACTTTCTTACTACACTCTGCATTATCCGTTCGATTCTCATCCAACACATACCCTATAACTGAGACGAAACACAAAAAAAAAATCTTCTTTTTTTTTGTTCCAAGCTTGTCTCCAACCATCTAACATTAACTTCAAACTGAAGGGCTAATTCCTTGCACTCACAAACCATAACCCTTACTCGTTATCATACGCTTACTTTCAGGCCCCCTCCTGGTTTACCTTCCCTGCCGCCAAAATCTCTCTACCAATCTTTCTCGTAGAGACCGCGCTTCAGAGACTTCAGAACATACAGAACCAAAATCATCCGCATAATATTAGATAGGGCAACCCTCCCACTGATCTCCATTCTCCATCATTCCTAACACCGTTTCCTGCCACCCCCACCTCTAAATTCTTTATAACCCCATCCAATAAAACAAATTGAACAACCAAAGTAAGAAGACAACATATCCCGTCCTCACTCCGCTATTAATATTAAAAAATAATTCATCTTGACAACATTTATTCTCACACACGCCTCCACTATCGTCATACATTACTTTTGATTCCATTCAGAGCCTACCACCAGACACCATATATCACTAACACCATGCCCATAGATGCTTCCGCGTTAACCCCTATCATACGCCCGCTTGAAAATCCCATTAAAACACCTAAAATAACAATATTGTATTTCTTTTTTTCTCCTTAAATTTTCTTCATCATTTGTTTCAATGTTAAAGATTTGATCCACACATCCTCGACCACTCCTAAACGCACCTTTTTTCTTCACAACACATCAGTCGCTTCCAGTGCACTCGAACGCACTCTGTTCCCCCAAATACCAGCATATATCTTCGCCATACAAACAGTCAATTAAACTTATTCCCCTATTAATTTTACAGTTTTCCCCTGTATCTCCCTTACCTTTATTAATATAGGTACTTACTTTACGAGCTCTCTCAGTGTAAATCCCTTTAGACTTTCGAGACGTCTTATACCGCTGCCATAAACGACGTGGGTTTATTAAGGCACAAGCCTCCAAAATTGTCTAATCAGCACCATCTTCGCCTGCCCGTTCTGATCATTTTCACCAGGTAAGTTTCATCAATCTGCAGATTTACCATTTTTAACTTTCTCACTCTTCCCATTACCTCCTTCTTGCTAATAACCTCTCCCAAGAGATAACCTATCCTTCTTGCATCATCAAACATACACATTCGACTAATTACCTCTTCGGATTACTGCTAAATTATATAATGTGCAATATTTTCGCAGATTGGTGTTGCAGTTCAAACGTTCGCCCGGCGAGGGCATGCTCACATACCCTCTGAGTGAGGATGTCAATGACAGTTACAAAACTACCGATGTGCCTATGTCGTATGTTATTTTCTAAGGCGGTGATTAGGTTGTCGTAGCCCTGGTATTCTCATTCTTAACCTTCGCGCTTCCTTCCTGAAGAGCTTCCTATTCCTTGAAAATCCCCATTCATCATCCTTCCAAACTGTCTTTGCATTTACCTCTTGTTTTCAGCGCTACGTATGCACCTCTTTTAGTTATTTTCTTTTTCTAGCTCTGTTATATTAATTTCCGAAGATCCTTTCTTTATGATGTGTATAATACTATAAATAAATCATGAAATTACTTTAAATTAATTTACATTATTTTGATTGAAATTAAGATGATTACAACACTCCGATCTATTTATTATTTAAATAGAATATAATTATTATTCAAATCATTTTTTAAAATATTTATGATGGTAAATATATAAAATGAATTGTGTAGAGATTATTATAATAAGTTAAGAGTAGTAGAATAGGATAATAATATATTAAATATTAACTATGTTTAATGATATTAGAAATGATGTAGAGAATAGTGATGAGAGTATAGTGAGAGATGATTAAATAAATATAATAAAAATGTCAATTATAGGATATAGTTAATATTTTGATATTTTATTATTTTAAAATATTCAATTAAATTAATTACTTTAATATTTAATACTTTTAATATTAAAGTATTAGAAATTTTACATTAACATTATATTATAGAATTAAATATTAGTTTTAATATGTAAATAATATAATGATATAATTATAAATATGTAAGGTAGTGTAAATATTAAATATTTTAATACTTAGAATATTTGAATATTTAATATCGTTAGATACGTTTATCAATGTATTACTCTTGTGTTGGTGGGCGGAATCAAACTTAGACTATGTTGTAAAAATTTAATACTTTAATATTTAATATTTAATATGTTTAATATTAATATTTTAATATTAATAATTTTAATTATTTAATATCTTTTATACACAAATATTTATGATATTTAATAATTTAATATTTAATATTTTAATATTTATATTTAATATTTTAATATTTAATATTTAAATTTAATATTTAAGATTTAATATTAATATTTATATTCACTGTTTATCTTTAATTATTTGTTATTTTAACGGTAGAAATTTATTTAATATTTAAATATTTATATTTTATTATTTAATGATTCAAACGTAGCTTTAATATTGAAAAAAACACTTTTTTTAATAGTAATTTTCATTTTGCGAGTATAAAAGATAAAAGGGTCTTTCCAACATGATAGTGAATTAATAAGATTTTAGTTCCCGGGGAAATTGACTCTAAAATGATATGTTGAAGTCAAAATAAATTTTTTAGGGTAGAATTGGAATCATTTGTGATCTTTCCCTAGAGAAAGTTATTGGGACCTTTATTAAATATTCCCAAAGCTTCACAGACGAGTATTTTTTATAAAAAACTAAAGCTTGCGCGAATTTTCATGAAACTTTGACATGTATTGTGAAAAATGAACCTGAAAGAAATTAAATAGCCTAAACAACCTCTGGGAAAAATGCAGCCGGAAAAAAAAAAAAAAATAATTGGCTTTTTGTACCATGCATTTTGTAATCGGGGATTGCAATGACCGCAAGCAAGTTTCCTGCGTCTGCTCAAGCGATTTAGAATTCTAGCCACCAGTGGACGTGAGTTTCTCATTCAAGAGAAACCTTCTAGCTATGATAGAAGCTTAGAAAGATTGAAAGAGGAGCAGAGAGAGAGAGAGGAGATGAGAAGGGAGGAGAGAGAGAGGAAAAGAGAGAGTGAGAGAGAGAGAGAAGAGAGACGAAGAGAGAAGAGAAGAGAGAGAGGAGAGAGAGAGACAGAGAGAGAGAACAGAGAGAGAGAGAGAGAAGAAAGCAGATAAGAGGACAGCAGAGAGAGACCAGACACCGACGAGAGAGGAAGATTATAATAACTAAGAAAGCGCCAAGAACGGAGGAGGACGAAAGAATTCAGCTACGGGCTGGCTTTTTTATTCACTAAATATTATAACAAAGAATTATTTTCGATTAAGGGAATAGCACAAAAAAATTAGCCCTAGAAAATAAGGCGAAATTATCTCACTTTCATACCCCATTCACGATCAAAGTTCCACAGAGAGGACTGATGGAGCAGTTAAACGTTTGTAATAAAAATCACTGATGGCTCACAAGATCAGATACGTTCATAGAGATGGGTATAGAATTGTTTGTAATGAAACAGGTTATTTGGGACGAAATAAAGGAGCGGTTCCAGAAAGCTTGTTCAAGGCGATAAGATGGCGGAATCGATTGACCAATAGCAAACAAGGATTGTGGTCACGTGGAGAAGTAGACGATAATACTAAAAAGAAGAAAGAAGAAGAGGAAGTAATATAGCTCCCCTACGAACAGAGGAGCTCGGAGTGGATTAAGGTGATAAAGCGAACCAAGCTGGGACACGTAATGCTCGTCCATAAACCGATTGTTGGAAACTTGGTGGAGAAGACGTGGTAAGTTGCAAGACGGAATCGGTTCTGATTCGGGAGGAGAATGCTCGGTATTGGAAAGCAGAGCAGAGGTGTACTGCATCGAACAGAGGCGGAGATGTCGGTAGCGCGGCGGCGCTGAAGTAGCTGAGCGAAGAGTGACAATAACTGAAGAGTTTGGCAAAAGGGTCAGTTCGGTTGGAGACCCAAGTTGATGAAAATGCAGAATGGGCATAAAAGTCGATATTATCTTGCGAAGTAGAGGTAGATGGGTGAAATGGATGCGAGGAGAGTGTGGAAGGAAGCGGATCATGTTCGAAAATAAGACGGTTTGATCCTATCCACTGATATGTTTTCGCTTTTGCTCCCCTTCTGTAAGGATGAAAAACTTTCGATTAGCCGTTTAATACGAGGAAAGGTCCGTCATAGCGGGCTTGCAAAGGGCTACGATACGGTGAGACTAGGTGAAATCATGCCGAAGTTAAACGTGAGGAGACAAGTCTCCAATCCGCGGCATGATAGGTTGGACCGGGAGGTTGGGCGTGGCCAAAGACGCTTTCCACGCCTCAGGTACATTGACGAAGAGGCGAGCCAGTAAGGTGTGCTGCGTTCGTAGCTCTAGTTTTTGGAGAGGAAGTATAACCACCAGGTATTCGGATGGTGGTGCCATAGACGAGCTCAGCAGTTGAGCATTTGAGGTCTTCTTTGTACGAAGTTCTGATACCGAGTAGGACAAGAGGAAGAGTTTCGGACCAATTGTCCGGTGTTCCATGGGCCATAAGAGAAGCTTTTAGCTGCCGGTGGAACCTCTCTATGAGGCCTTGGATGATAGCTGCAAGAGCGAAGACGCTTAGAGCCGATTAAAGTCATAAGGTCCTTCCAGAGGTGAGACTCAAACTGCCTACCCTGGTCTGTGGACACAGTCGACGGAGTGCCAAACCTGGCTATCCAGTTGTACAGAAATGCCTGAGCAATTGTCTCGCTGGAAGTATCACGCAAGGGAATGGCTTCTACCCATCGAGTGTACCGGTCAATGCAAGTGAGAATGTGGGTGAAACCATTTGAGGATGGTAAAGGGCCGACTAAATCAATGTGCACCTGGTCAAAACGTTCACCAGGGGGAAGAAATTGCTGAAGAGGTGCGACAGTGTGCCTGTGCACTTTAGATTTTTGACAGTTGAGACACTGCGTTGTCCACTGTTTAACATCCTTTAGTAAGGACGGCCAGACGAAATGCTTACCTATTTTAACTTGACTACCTTTTACCCCTGGGTGCGACACGTCGTGAATGGTGTGAAACACCTTTCTGCGCATGGGGGTTGGTACTACTGGACGAGGATGGAAGAGACGTCGCATAACAGAGGTGGAAAACCAAAAATTTCTACAGTTTGAATGTCGTAAGAAGAGGCGGGAGGGAAAATAATCTCTTCGAGTTGCTGCAAGCGAGCCATTTCGACGAAATCAATGTCTGGTAAAGGAGAGATAGCGTTAATTCGGGATAGAGCATCGGCAGGAATGTTGTCTTTTCCTTTTATATGGCGGATATCAGTTGTGAATTGGGCAATGAATTCAAGGTGACGTGCTTCACGAGGGGACTGTTTCACTCTGGAAGCTGTAATGGCATGCGTGATGGGTAAATGATCAGTTACAACATGGAATTCCCGACCTTCTATGAAGTAACGGAAGTGCTTAATAGCTAAATAAATTGCGAGAAGTTCTCTTCCAAATGTGTATCGTGTTTCAGGCGGTTGGAACTTTTTAGAAAAGAAAGCTAATGGACGCCATTCGTTATCAATAAATTGTTGTAGCACAGCTCCAGCTGCGAAGTCTGAAGCGTCTGTGTTGATTCTAGTCGGGGCAGTGTCGGATGGAAATATAAGTAACACGGAAGAGGCAAGGGCTTCCTTGATGGCGGTGAAGGCATTAGTTGCTTCGTCGTTCCAATCTACAGTGACAGAAGCAGCAGAACCTTTACGTGGATGCTTAAGAAGTGCGTGAAGCGGGAGGAGAATTTTAGCGGCGGACGGTATAAAACGATGGTAGAAGTTTACCATCCCTAAAAAACGACGGAGTTGACGCTGTTTTACAGGCTTCGGAAAGTCACGAATGGCTGCCACACGATCCTCAAGGGGACGTATACCTTCGGCAGAGATCGTATGTCCAAGAAAGGTTAGGGATGAAACTCCGAATTCACATTTGGAAGAATTGACACATAGACCAAATTCACTTAGTCTGGTAAAAACTTGCCTGAGATGTGAAGTATGTTCTTCCGGAGAGGCACTGGCAATCAATAAGTCGTCTATGTAGGCGAATACGAAGGGTAAACCACGTAAGACTGAATCTAGAAGACGTTGAAATGATTGACTAGCATTTCGTAAACCGAATGGCGTTCGAAGAAATTCGTAAAGGCCGAAAGGAGTGATAATGGCAGTCTTATGAATGTCGTCCGGATTGACGGGAATTTGAAAAAAAGCGCTGATTAAGTCAATTTTTGAGAAGATAGTACAACCAGAGAGGTGGGATGTGAAATCCTGTAGATGAGGGACATTATAGCGGTCCGGGCGGGTGATCGCATTCAGGCAGCGATAATCGCCAGTCGGGCGATAATCCCCATTTGGTTTGAGAACCATATGTAATGGAGAGGCGTAATCGGACTTTGAGGGGCGGATGATGCCCTTCTCTAAGAGAGATTCAAATTCTAGCTTTGCCGCTTTGAGTTTATCTGGTGCAAGACGTCGTGCATGAGAGAATGGAGGTCTGCCAGAAGTTTCAATGTGATGAACAACATTATGTTTCACAGGAGGGAACTTGGAGACTGGAGAAAGAAGCTCTGGAAAATCGGTGATTAATAATGATTCAAAAACATTATTAGATGGAGAAAGATGTATGCCACTGATGGAAGCAGATGCACGAATACAAGCGGATGAGAAATGTGTCTCAAAATCAATGATGCGGTTGTGGTTCATGTCAACAAGAAGGTTGAAGTGGGACAGGAAGTCTGCACCTAATATTGGTAATGTGACGTCAGCTATCGTGAAGTCCCATATAAAATCACGACGGAACGAGAGCGTTAAATGGAGTCGTTTGGTACCATAAGTGTTAATGGTTGTGCCATTGGCGGCGCGTAAAGAGCCTGATGGTTCTGGAGCATGAGTTTTTGCGAGGATTGAACGAGGAAAAGCGGAAATGGAGCTCCCACTATCTACGAGATAAGATAGTTTGGTGGATGGATCGTAGACACAAAGTAGGTTTGACGCTTTCGATACCACCCCGAGCGAATTTATGGAGTGGTGTTTAAGTTTAAATTCCCGAATGTACAAGGCTTAAGACATGACCGAGTTTGGTCTCCGAAACGTTGATGGTTCCTACAAATACACCCTGTTGGTTATGTGATGGAAACTGAACTAAAGCCTGAGAATCAACAGGAGAAGAGGCGAACTGACGCGAAGGAGTAGGTGAGCGACGATATGAACGTCGTTGCATAGTAGGAGAGCGAGAATTATGACCATAATTGTAAGCAGAATAAGTATTTGATGCATTGGGAGGGGGCTGGGGGTATGAAGGAGTGGGAGGAGGCTGGGGGTATGAAGGAGGTAGTGAATAAGGATGAGGAGAGGATGAAGGATGAGGATACTGTTGTTGAGGATAAGGATATTGTTGTTGAGGATAAGGATATTGTTGTTGAGGATAAGGAGAGGGAGGGGGAGGAGGAGGGGAAGGAGGAGGATGGGAGGAAGGAGCAGTGTAACGCGTTTCTAAAGCTCGTAATCTAGTGGTTAAATCCATGATGGTGTTCTGCAACACCTGTAGTTGTGACATGATATAAGCATTTTCAGTGGGCGGCGGTGGGTGCCTAATGGCATTGACTGACTCATTTACATGCGACGCTGGTGGTAAGTTATTATTACCGGTGGGATCTATGATATGCGAAACTTGTGAAGGTATGTCTGCTGTCGTAAGAGGTTTCGCTTTACAAACTCTATCTGCATAAGTAGCGAGTTCTTGCAGTGAACAATTAGGATCGACGGTAGCTAAGCGCAATTGCATCTCTGCAGGGAGTTTCTGTAGGAAGAGATGACGTACAATGTGTGTGCAATTACCTACAGGAGGGCCGTCGAGAAGATTTAACATATCAGATAATAGAACTGATGGCAAACGATCTCCAAGAGAGCCACCAGTCAAAAGTTTTTTTACTTTTTCAGCGTCGGTTTCTCCCAGCCGGTTTAAAAGTTCGGATTTCAGTTGGCTGTAGGGCTGGTTGTGGGAATGTAAGGAGGGTAAAACATCTTTCAGGCGCTGTAATACAGGAACAGGCAATATGTTCAATAGGGCTCTGAATCGTGCAAGTTCATTGGTGGATTCCAGCTGGAGCTCGAGTAATGTAAAGGTCAAATCGAGATCGTTGTTGACAAATTTTCCCGTGTAAGCGTTAGGGGTTTCCCTGTCTGAAGCAGGCTGTTGTGATATTACGTTCATATTTTCAGTATTTGCAGCGTCAGGAGGGGACATAGTTGATAAATATTTATATAATACGATTGTAAAAAATTTTCGAAAACAATATTACGAAAAAAATAAAAAAAAATATACTTAAGATGCGATTTGCATACGCTAAATATGATATAAAATGTGGTCAGAGACCAAATAATAGACTAAATACTACAACAAGGTATACAATGGATGAGGAAAATATATAGTAAGCCGCTTTTACGGGCTAAAATAATGTAAAAAAAATTATTTGAAAATGATAATTTGGGCCAGAATTCACCCAGATATTATTTAAAATTTGTATCGTAATATAATATTAAATATTTATAATTATATAATAAATGGATTTCCTGCTTCAGGTTGCGGATCCGTGTGTGTTCTGTTGATACGAGAGAGGATTCCAGGAATGCTGGGATATGTAACAACGTCAGCACTCACTCCAGGTCATCAATGTTACGTTCAGGGACGTAACTGAAGTTTCAGAAGGCTGTAGTAACAAAACTCGTTTTCGGTTGTCAAAATCTATATTGAAACAATAAACATAATTAATATATTGTAAACATTAACAATAATAATAATAATAATAATAATAATAATAATAATAATAATAACAATAATAATAATAATGAGATTACAGTATGAAATATAAAAGTTACGCATAAAATAGTGCGTTCTCTATTTATGATTAAGATCTCTATTTAGGGTAGACAATTATATTTATTTAATTAATAAATTTTTGCACATAGCTTCGCTGTATAATTGAATAAGATATTAATAAGTAATTTAAAATCTAAATAATGTAAGGCACAATAAAGATAAATTTTCACTAAATGTTTTTCACTAAATATTATAACAAAAATTATTTTCGATACGGAATAGCACAAAAATTAGGCCTTAGAAAATAAGGCGAAATTACACACCTTGTACTATTCGAGGCAAAGGTTACACAGAGGACTGATGGAGCATTAAACGTTTGTAATAAAATCACTGATGCTCACAAGATCAATATTCATAAGATTTGGCGAATTGTTTGTAATGAAAACAGGTTATTTGGGACGAAATAAAGGAGCGGTTCCAGAAAGCTTGTTCAAGGCGATAAGATGGCGGAATCGATTGACCAATAGCAAACAAGGATGTGGTCACGTGAGAAGTAGGACGATAATACTAAAAAGGAAGAAAGAGAAGGTAATAATATATATATATATATATATATATTCTTGTAGGATTCGTCTATATATATTTATATTTATATATATATATACCTATATATATATATATATATATATATATATATATATGTTATATTATAAGTTGTTTTGTTATTTATATATATATATATATATATATATATATATATATATATATATATATCATTATATATATAGGCTATATGCAATCAAACATTGAAATATCAAAAGAGTGGTTTTATTTAAAATAAATTGTTTTTCATATCTAAGTACCATATATGTAATATGAAAGTAGGTAAAACTATTTATATTTATAGTCTATTCTCTGATTATTATGTTAATTTATTTGTTATCTTATATAACCTAAGTAGCAAACAATTTCAGTCTCACAAAATTGCTATTCCAGTCACCAAAATGATAAATTCGGTCTAAAAATATTTTCAAATCTGCTATATTAAAAATATAAAAAAATTTCATCCTGTGTGTGTGTGTGTGTGTATATGAGGCCACAAAGAAATTTTTTTGGGGACAACAAAATTTTTCTCATTTTTAAAATATAATTTTTTCTGATTCTTTCAACAAAATCCCCCTGATCTGAATCCTTTTTCACTACCAACTTCTGGTGGTCATGTCTTTAACCTAACCTAACCCTTTTCTTTACCAACTCTGGTGGTCAGTGTCTTTAACCTGATGGCTAAATAATGGAGAAAGAAATCTTTCCTTTGTTGAAGGTTAAAGAAAAAAGTAAATTTGAAGATTGCAATTGAGTAATGTAAAGAATTTCCTAGTTGTGTGTAAGCCTCTTTTCTACCTATTTTTTTGTTTATTATTAAATAAAAAACACATTTTACAAATTTTTCAATTTAGGTGTTATTCTACCATTTTTGACTAAGCCCAAATAAACCCAAAAATAAATAAATAAAACATGTATCAGTTTTGGCTATAGTAGGTCCTACATTTGTATAGGCTTTATTTTATCTTCATCATTTTAAAAATATTTAGGACCATTCAATAAAGATTATTATAAACATTTTTTTTGTTTTATCAAGCAGGAAAGGTTTTGTTGTATTGAGATATTTTAGCAAAGTAAATTTTGAATTGATTATTATGAATCACTATAAGATTTGAAATTACGATGAATTTCTTAGAAAGTTCAGAAGATTTCAGAAACAATGGTCAAAGCTTTCATTGTTGAAGAGTTCCGGTAAGGATTATTTTTTTATTATTATTATTATTATTATTATTATTATTATTATTATTATTATTATTATTATTATTATTATTATTATTATTATTATTATTATTATTTGATTAAATTAAAAGCTACCCTACAAATACACAAGAGCACCATACAACTTAACCTCATACCTGTGAATGTTGGTCACAGTAAGTGCCATTTAAATTGGCGAAATGAAGAAACTTTTCAATTAGTTGTCCATGATAACTATATGACGATTATATATTTTTCAACTTTATATTTACACAATGCCGGGATGACTTTGAGCTCAAGGTCAATTATTGCATCCAATAGTTTACCTTTTTCATATAACCTATACTTATTATCCTTAAACCTTAAATAGTCGACAATTACACTACAACCAAATATCACATGGACAGAGTAATTACCCTAATCCATTTATTACCTTGAAACATATAAAATTTAATATATAAGATTTCGCTGCACTATAGTAAAATCACTCGTAACATAAACATCACACATTTCGTGAAACTCTTTCACTAAAATAAATAAACTCTACAAAAACTGCACAGAAAATCAACTGTAAAGAAGACCGAAGACCATCTCTCACAACCTGAATTAAAAAACATAAAACAATTATTATTATTATTATTATTATTATTATTATTATTATTATTATTATTATTATTATTATTATTATTATTATTATTATTATTATTATTACTATTATCTAATTTCCCCAGATTGGGGGTGAGGTGTGTAACACACTGGAAACAGAAAAGTAGTAGAAGAATATAACGCAAGTCGAAAAGAAAGCCCATCCCCCTTACCTTCCCCTTTATACCCTTCAGTAAGAACTCATCGCAGTCAGAAAAATCCATCCTTGAGTTTCATGAGACTGTAATGGACCTCACTGTAGAGCTCATCAATGTGGGGTCTATCCCCTGGGACAGGCCCACAACCACGCTCTCACAAACCCTGACATTCACTCCTATTACGCACCTTTCTTCTTGCCCCTGCCAAACTCACATTCCTCTCCTTCAGACACTCCTTTATGGACTCAATCCACCTTTTCTTTAGTCTCTCAGCTGGTCGATTTCCAGCACACTCACCACTGTACATCCGCTTAACCAACCAACTGCCATCCATCCTTTCCATATGACCAAATCATCTCTATGTACTCTCGTTTATTCTATCATTTACGCCTTTTTTCATAGCACAACTCCCTATGCATTCATTCATCATTTTATAAATTCTTTTCACACATACCATGCTTCTAAGATTGTCCATCTGAACCCATTGTACCTTAGATCTATACCCTTATTCCAGACCATAGTTTCACTACTATGCATTAACACAGGTAACAAAATACCCTCATGCAAAACCCTAGCACACTCAAGACTTAGTTCATTTATATCCAGCAAGGATTTAATTGCGCCAGCCACCTTCCTACCATTCACAACTTTCCTACTATACTCTGCATCATCCTTTCCCTTTTCATCCAACAAATATCCTAAATATTTAAACTCAGACACTTGTTCCAATTGCTCACCATCTAACAAATTCACACCGCCGACTCTCCTCACTCACTACCATAACCTTACTCTTACCTATATTTACTTTCAAACCCCTCCTTTTACACACCCTGCCAAACCCCCTTTACCAATCCTCTCAAACTCTCTTTAGATTCGCCACACAAAACCAAATCATATGCATACAATAAGTAGGGCACTCTTCACTCTCTTCCATTCTCCATTATTCTAACGCCTTCTTCTGCCACCCCTACTTCCAAATCTTTCATAACCCCATTGGCGGCGCACGAAACGCGAAAGCCGTTTCACGATAAATGCGAAACGTTGTTCACCCATTGAACGGTGTTTG
>JABUQX010049873.1:15000-27340 GCA_015478945.1 Trachelipus rathkii | reverse complement strand
TCTTTCCTTGCCACCCATCTTCTGTTCTGTGGGAATTCTCTTCATCTTCTGTGTTTCTTGCTGACTTTAATCTCCCTATTTAAAGCCTGCCGCTGTGTCATCCTGCCGTTATTTGACGCTAGGGATGAAATTTTGGGGTGCACACCCTCCCCAATGAATAGGGCTTCTACCGCTGAGTGGTGGTGTACTGAAAAAGTTAAGGAAAAAAAGAAAAAAAAAAAGAAAGAAAAGAAAAAAAACTCTGAATTATGAACGAGCGTCGTAAGTTTTAAAAAAGTTATTTTAAACTGATATATATAATTATATATACTATCATATATATTTATACTATGATATTTTTCCTCTTTTTACGTCTATCTTACGTATATTCTCTCCTCTCCTATTTTCTAGTCTGAGTCTTTTGCTATTACTATGTTATTTTATTAATTTATAGTTATTTATTCTGATGTCTTTAACTATACGTGGAATTTTTATTTATTCATTAAGTTTTCAGTAACAAAATTTATTCTATATTTTCTATTTTTTTGTACCTGATGGATTATAAATAATATATTTAATATTTATATATTTATTATTATTTATATATTTATTGATATACATATTAAGAATTTGGGAGAAGATTTTAAATTAAATATGTTTAAACACAAAGGTCAATTGAAAAGGAAAGTTTTAATTAGGCTTTTGCATTGCTAAATTATAGAATAACGCATTCTTACTATATTTAAAATCTAAAATGCTCTTCTTTATAGATTATGGATGAAGGAGCAGGAGGTCTTGATTACAGCTAAGTGGTTGGGAAAGACGATTGATCCTTACTGTATAAATCATTTCTCACTGCTTGGCTTGAATATTTCCTATCGCTATAATACACTTGAAGGTGATGTCAGAAAGATATATCCCTCAGCTAATTCAGGTAAGATGTCATTAAGGATAAAGATAACTTTATTCTTTCTTTCCATAACCCATAACGTGGTAATCAGTCATCTCCTATTTTTCGTTCCTAACTAAAGTGCTGCTTTTTACAAATATTTATCCACTGTAGTTGAATAGTATTTTTCTTAAATTCATGTTGTGTTATTCTCTGCACTTATGCTATTGTCCTTCTATGTTTTGCTATTTTTATTTAAATTTTCTAAAATTTGTAGTCCAGTTCAACTCTTGTAGTGAGTTTGTATTTGTATTCAGAATATTTCTCTTTTCTTCTGAGATATTTTTCTTTGAGTTTTTTTCAACACTAAATACAGCATCTACACTCATATTGTAGGTGAATAGTGATTTCATTCAAGAAATGGAGTGGCATTCAGTTAGTTACTCGAGCCGTCTCCTATGATAAGTGCTTCGATAAATATTTCTTACATCGGACTCCCTACTTAAACTAATCTTCATACGATATTCCTTTCTTTCTAAAATGTCAGTTCTTTATAGTGTTATCATGTGCATGCTTGCTAATAGTCTACTAATAATCCATTACAGTCGCACATATGATTCTTCTCTTTATTTTATAAACTCACACTCACGGGCTTATTATGCATTCTTCAATAGAAGTGTACCTATCTGCTATAGTAAGTATTAGTGATACTCTTACTATGAGGCTAGGTCATATAGTATATATAGGTGGTTTAGGGTATATATATCGTGACCTACCCTACACCTTGTATCTTTGTTGCATAATATCTCGATATACGCGAAACCGGTAGTGAGATTTATTTCTACTACTACTATACTTACCCCCTACTATTAATATATTTAAATATATAAACACCTTGGGTAATATTCGCGGTGTTGTCTGTATCAGTACTAGTATCAAGTATGTATTTCTATGGTAATTTTTGTGATATTCGGAGAGTTTTATATTGCTAGATGTAGAAGGTATTATTAATATAGAGAGATGAAGGAGAGAGAGGAGGAAGAGAGAAGTGGAGTAAGATGAGAGTAAGATGAAGATGAGAGAGTAAAGTAGAGGTAGAAGGTATAGTAAATAATTGAAATTATTCATTTTCTCCGGCTAGAGAACTCTTATACCTCGTGTGGGCCTCCGGCGAATTTAATTTTCCATTCTTGCCGGCCTCCGGCTGTCCGGCCCCGGCCAAATATTAGTCCCGTTGGGCATCTCTAAATATATATTATATTAATTTATATAATATATATATATATAATAATTAATCATATACTATAGTATATATAAGTATATAATATCATATACTATATATGTGAGTATAACACACTATATTACCCCCTATATATAGCTAGGTAAGTTACTTCTTAGAGAGGGAAGGCCCTGTTGGATCTTTGTTTACGTGTTATTGCTTTATCTGTCACTCATTTATTACTAACTGTAGACAAAGTTTAAAAAACATTGTTAGAGACCTTTTTTTTAATGAATAAATTTTAAAGAAGGAAAGCTAATTTTGTCCCGACACGCGAGACCTCTTCAGGCTAAGGACTGGATTTCTTTCTTGATCTTCATCAGTTTAAGTGTGTTTCAGTTGGTCTGCTATTTTCCTCATGGTGTTGTTGAAATATTATTTTGGTTTTCAGATATTCATTTTGTATAAAAAATTCTAACTTCACCGGATGTCTTATTGTAGTTGTTACTATTATAAATGCATAAGGATTCCATGATTTTGCGAAATGGTTCGTGTGATTGATATCTGTCTGAATCATCTTTATATTGTTGAAATTGATAGAGTGGCTTGTGTTACGCCTATGACTTGTGTAAAGTTGAATTATGCTGTCCTTGTTCAGGTCATCTGTATGTTGAATTTTTCTCCTCTTTGCAAATCTATGGTTTCACCTATAATATGTTTTATTGCAAGTATTGCGGGGATGTGATATATACAGCTTTTGGGGAGATTTTCTTTTCGTTTTGGGGGTTGAGAATGTTTTAAAGTGATGTTATTTGATGGAATGCGGGTAATATTTTTGGTAATATTTGTTTTACGAATATAATGGTAAGTTGAGGAATTGTTAAAAAGGAGGTGTTGCTATTTTTCGGGGGAAAGGTGCTATAGTACTTCTTTTTTTTTGCTTTGTTAATGCTTTTGTGAATGAAAACTCAAAGATTAGTTAAAAGTGATTTGAAAGTATTGTGGATGTACTTAGTTTCTTGTGCTAGAAGAGGGGGAAGCATATACGAAAGGCAGGAAGAAATAGAGATGACAGACAGCTAATTTTGTGTTAGGGGAATGATTAGATAGCCAATTTATATAGTTTGGTGCGAATGTTGGTTTTCTATTTATAGTAAATTGCAAGTGATTGTTATTCCATGTGATTAAGGTATCGAGGAAGGGGATAGAGTTGTTGGAAGGCATTTTCTATCGTATACTGAACTGAAGGTTGAATAGAGTAATATAGTTTAGTACATCATTAGGGTTGGTGTTGTGAGGGAGGGAGACAAAACTGTCATCTACATATCTAATCCATAACTATTGTTAATAAGGGGGGTAAAATATGATAAAATTCTGTTAGTTCATATATATATCTACTGACTTGGACAGTGGGGATCCCATACTCGGGCCGAAAGTTTGTTTGTAATATTTGCCAATAAAATGAAAGAAGTTATGTTGTGTGAATGAGAGAATTATATGAGCTGTTAAATATATGAAACGGGAAGGCCATTCTCTCATTTGCAACATAACTTCTTTCATTTTTATGGCAAATATTAACAAACAACTTCGGCCTGAGTATGGGATCCCCCACGTGTCTCCATACTGCAGTAACATATTATGGAACTATACAGAATTTTATACATATTTACCACCCTTTAGTTAAATAATAGTTTATGGATTAGATTGTAGATGGGCATTTTTGTCCTCCCTCCTCACAAACCAACCGCTAAGATGTCCTAAATAATATTAACTCATTCATCCTTGTCAAGTATACATAAAATTGCTTCCACAACTTCCTATCCCTACCTTCATCAACCTGGAATAAAACAATTACTTGCAATTTACTATATATAGAAAACAAACAATTCGCACCAAACAAATTATACATTTGGCTATCTAATCATCTCCACCAAAGCACAAAAATTAGCTGTTCTGTCATCTCTATTTCTGCGTGCCTTTCGTATATGCTGCTCCCCTTCCTCAGCACAAGAAACTAAATACCTCCACAATACTTTCAAATCACTTTAATATCCTGAGTTTTTCATCACAAAAAGGTACTATAGCACCTTTCCCCCGAAAATAGCAACACCTCCTTTTACCAATTTCCTCAATTACCATTATATTCGTTAAAACAAATATTACCAAAATATTACCCTCATCCCTCAAATAACATCACCTTAAAAAACATTCTCAACCCCCAAAACGAAAAAAATCTCCCCCAATGCTGTATATATCACATCCCCTCCAATACTTGCAATAAACATATATGGGTGAAACCATAGATTTGCAAAGAAGAAAAAATCAACATACAGAGGACCTGCACAAGGACAGCATAAATTTCAGCTTTAACAAGTCATAAGCGTAACACAGGCCACTCTACCAATATCAACAATATAAAGATGATTAGAAATATCAATCACACGAACCATCGCATAATCATGGGGAATCTTTTGCATTTATAATAGTAACACCTCATTAAGCATCCCGGTGAAGTTAACAATATTTTTTATACAAAATGAATATCTTGAAAACATCAAAATATTTCACAAACACCATGAAAAAAATAGCAGACCAACTGAAACACTTGAACTGGTGAAGATCAAGAAAGAAATCTAGTCCCTTAGCTTGAAGAGGTCTCGCGTGTCGGGACGAAATTTAGCTTACTTTAAAAACTTATTTCAAATTAAAAAAAAGTGTCTTTAACAAATGTTTTTAACAAATTAAGAACTATTTAGTAATAAAATGAAGTGCCAGTAAAGCATAATACTAAAAGAGAATCCAAGGGCCTTCCTCTCTAAAGTAAATATATCACAACGACAAAGTAGTTCTTTTATATTATAGTATATAATATTATATTATATATATAATAAATATATATATATTTATATATATATATATATATATATATCATATATATATAATATATATATATAATATATATATTATATATATATATATATATATATAATATATATATATATATATATAAATAATATATATAATAATATATATATATATATATATATATATATATATATATATATATATATATATATATAATATATATATATATATATTATATATATATATATATATATATATATATAATATATATATATATACTATATATATAATATTTATACAAATTTAAGCTGCTGAAAATCAATTATTTTCTAAAAATTCCTTTCGAAAATATTTATTTAATATTAATTAAATCATTCCTTTTTTTAATAATTAAATTATTAATTAATTTGAAATTATATTAAATTTCATCCTAATTTTTAAGACTTTCAGTGTTTTTGGCTTACATTTCTAATTTTAGTTTAGCTAACCCCCGCCCGGCCCGGCACCGGCCCCGGCAAATTAGAGCAGCCCCGGCCCGGCGCCCGCCCGGCCCGGCAAAATTCCGGCCACCGGTCGGTTCCCTAGGGAGAAGGCATATCAAAGGCACGTGAGAAAAGAGATGACAGAACAGCTAATTTTGTGTTTGGGAATGATATATAGCCAATGTATATAGTTTGGTGGGGAATGTTGTTTTTCTATATATAGTAAATTGCAAGTGATGTTATTCATGCTGATTAAGGTATCGAGGAAGGGATAGAGTTGTTGGAAAGCATTTCTATCGTATATTGAACTGAAGGATGAATAGAGTTAATAGAGTTTAGGAATATCATTAGGTTGGTGTTGTGAGGGAGGGAGAAAAAAATTGTCATCTACATATCTAATCCATTAACTATTGTTTAATAAAGGGTGGGGTAAAAATATGTATAAATTCCGTTAGTTCCAATATATATTGTTACTCGAGTATGGGAGACAGTGGGATGCCCATACTCAGGCGAAAGTCTTGTTTGTAATATTTTGCCATTAAAATGAAAAATGTTGAATGTTTAAATGAAGATGGCCTGCCGTTTCATAATTTCAAACAGCTCATTAATCTCTTCTTTCAGTTTTTCATCCATTTTAATGGCAAATATTACAACAAACTTTCGGCCTGAAGTATGGGATCCCCACCTGTCTCCCATACTCCAGTAGCGACCCAAATATATATATGAACTAACAGAATTTTATCATATTTTACCCACCCTTTATTAACAATAGTTTATGGAATAGATATGTAGATGACATTTTGTCTCCCTCCCTCACACACCAACCCTTATGATGTCCTAAACTATATTAAGTCTATTCAGTCCTTCAGTTTCAGTATATACATACGAAATGCTTCCAAACTCTTATCCCCTTCTCGATACCTTAAATCACATGGAATAGACAATCACTTGCAATTTACTATATATAGAAAACCAACATTCGCACCAAACAATATACATTGGCTATCTAATCATTCCCAAACACAAAATAGCTGTTCTGTCATCTCTATTTCTCTGGCCTTTTCGTATATGCTCTCCCCTCTTCTAGCACAAGAAACTAAATACATCCCAATACTTTCAAATCACTTTACTATTTTGAGTTTTTCATCACAAAAGCATTTAACAAGGCAAAAACAGGTATATAGCAGCCTTTTCCCCGAAAATAGCAAGCAAACCTTCCTTTTACCAATTCTCAATTATCAAATTTATATTCGTAAAACAAATATTACCCAAAAATATTACCCTCATTCCAAATAACATCACCTTAAAAACATTCTCAAACCCCCAATACGAAAAGAAAATCTCCCCCCAAAGCTGTATATATAACATCCCCTGCAATACTTGCAATAAAACAAATATAGGTGAAAGCCTAGATTTGCAAAAGAAGAAAAAATCAACATACAGATGACCAGCACAAGGACAGCAATAAATTCAGCTTTAAAAAGTCATAGGCGTAACACAGGCAGCCTATCAATTCAACAATATAAAGAGGATGCCAGAAATATCATCAACACGACCATCCGCAAAATCATGGATATTCTTGCATTTATAGTAGTATAACACTACAGATAAGCATCCCGGTGGAGTTAAGATAGATTTTATACAAAATGAATATCTGAAAACACAAAATATTTCAACAACACCATGGAGAAATAGCAGACCAACTGAAACACACTTGAACTGATGAAGATCAAGAAAGAAATCCAGTCCTTTAGTCTGAAAAGGTCTCGCGTGTCGGGACGAAAATTGGCTTTATTTTTAAAAAAATTCATTAAAAAAGTGTCTTTAACAATGTTTTAATTTGTGTACATTTAGTAATAAAATAAAGTGACAGTAAAGCATAACACAAAAAAGGAATCCAAGGGCTTCCTCTCTAAAGTATATAAATATATATAATATATATATATTATATATATATATATATATATATATGATATATATATATAAATATATATTATATATATAATATATATATATATATATATTATATATATATAATATATAAATATAATATATATATATATATAACATTATGGATATAATAAATTCATTCAATTAATAAACTAATTTGAAAAGAACATTAGGGAAATATTTGGATTTTCTGAAGCAATTTAATTAAAATAAAAAAATTACATTAATATTATAACAATTATATAATATTTATTTCCTTTTCCGAATTCGTGTGAGATATATCAAATTCGAATATTTTATGTTAGAAACTCGGAAAAATTTATAATTTGGCCTCAATTTAATTTGAAATCATAGTAGTCCCCCTTTTAAAATTGATTAATTATTTAGGATGTTTATATATTTTTGCATCAATTTATAACAAAAAGGAGTATTGGAATTAAAATATATTTTTTTATTTTGTTTTGATTTAACCTTCTATTATTTAGTGTAAATTACAGTTAACCCCGGGTAGAAACTCCCGTTTTTCCTTGATTTTTGCCGGGGCCGGGCCGGGGCCGGGGCCGGGGCCGGGCCGGGGCCGGGCCGGGGCCGGGGCGGCCGGGCCGGGGCCGGGCCGGGGCCGGGCCGGGCCGGGGGCCGGGCCCCGGTCGGTTCCTACCTTACTCTCACATGAAGTATTGTGTGAATTATCGGAGACTCAAGGATCACTCGTGTGGGCTCCAATCCAGCCACACATCTGTTTTGGTGGAACTTCTTGCCTCATGTATTTTCCCAGCAGTGATTCAATCTCTTCTCATTTAAGTCACATCTGTTCCACCGAGGGAATTGCGTTAGGCCAAGGGACCTGGGAGGGTTTATTTTCATTTGTTTTTTTTTTCAATTATTTTTTAGCTTATTTTACTTTTTTTTCTGCCCCCCTTTTGAAAAGAGCCCCCCGCCCGTGGTGGTGAATGGTAAAAAAAAAAAAAAAATTCCTTTTTATAATTTTATTTTGATCATGTCCTGGTTATCTCCGCATCCACTTCCATAATGCATATCGATCGCAATGTGATCCGAACATTTTTGTTTATAAGAATTTTTGCCCTTATTGTTATTTCCTAATTTACTTTAATTATATTAACAAGTTCTCGTATGAAATAAAAGCAAAAATTGGAAAGATACTTTTATTTCTAATCATCACGAGCGTTCACAGTCACAAGAAAAAATAAATTATATATATATATATATAATATAATATATATAATATATAATATTATATATATTATAATATATATACTATATATAATAATAGTATATATATATATATATATATATATATTATATATATATATATATATATATATATATAATATACTATCATATATATATATATATTTATATTGGTGTAATTTGGTTTAGAGGCGACAACTATCCATCAATCCATTATCTCAAAAACTACAAATAGCCAACAGGGAAAAGGACATATCATTGCTGGAATGCTGGTCCAATTTTAAGGCGAAAAATGTAAAAAAAAAAAAAAAATATATAATATATATATATAATACTTCATAAAAAACTACAATAACTAGACGAAAAAGAATACATTTTTGGAATCCTGGTAAAATTTTAGGTAGGAAAATGTAAAAAAAATAAAAAAAATTAAAAATATTATTGCTAATAATTATAGTAATATGAAGAGAGCCTATTTAGAGACTTAATTGGTTTACTCGTAAATAAATAGCTTTCTATAAATTTTGCTCTTTTCTTTTACTAAAAAGAATAGCCCCAAGGGTAATATTCGCCACCGAATGGCAGGAGTTCGGGGCCTCTCGGCCTTCCGGGGAACTATCGGGGTAGTAATAATCCCCCCTCCGGGGAGGGTCTCCGGAACCCCGCTCTTTGGTATTTGGGTGTCGCGGGGGTTCCTCCGCCCCTCCCCTACGGGGTATGGAAAACGTCCCCCCCTGTGTTCCCCGTCGGCTCGAGCCCTAATTTGCCGTGTAATACCTTTACAATATATATTATATATTATAATATAGTATAATATATATATATATAATATATATATTAATATATTGTAGATATTATAAATAATATATATTATCTAAAAATTATATAATATATTAATGTCCCTGCTCCTAAAAAAAAATAGCCAATATTTATTTTATTTATTTTTTTTTTTTTTTTTTTTTTTTTTACATTTTACGTATTTAATTTTTAAAAGGATTCATAAATTAATTTCTTTTTTTCTGTTTTTATTTTTTTTTTTTTTATTTTTTTTTTTTTTTTTTTTTTTTTTTTTTTTTTTTTTTTTTTTTTTTTTTTTTTTTTTTTTTTTTTTTTTACAGTTTCCGTAATAAAATTTTGCCAGGATTCTCGAAATGTATTCTTTTTCCTGTACTATTGTATGTTTTTTGAGACATGGATCGAGAATAGTTGTCGCCTAAACCAAAATAACAACAAATTATTAAATTTCACAATTTTGTGCAATTATCTATTATTGTAATCAACGACCTCGGAGACCGATTAGAATATTAAAAATTTTTTAGATATTATTTAAATCTTACTTAACAAACTTATAATAATTAATAATTTCACCTCACTAAACTTATGTTATTAATTTATTTCACTTTCCTTAACTAAACTTATATTAGTAATTCATTTCACTTCCATTATTTTCAATAAACTTAGATTTGCCTTATTTAGCAAAAAAAAAGTTCAATCTTTTACCTATGAGGCGTTGCTGTTCTTGTGTTTCGATTAGTTGAATTTTTTAAAAATAAGAATCGTGCTTCGCTAACTGGATGCTGATTATTGCAGTACTAAGAGTCCTTGGTGTATTGTGAATATTATTTTAGCGTTAAGTAGGATATTATTTTCATTTTTTTTTCTTGCTCATGGGCAATGATGGGGTAGAGGGTTTTTCCGCTCCCATTAGACGCAAATGTTCGTGGTGGTTATTATTTGTATTCTTCTAACTCTTTTTTTCACTCTATTATTTGGTAAATAAAACTTTGGTGGACTTCATAACTTTTTCCAATGTCATTTCTGGTCTTTTTATTTTTCTATTTTTTAACGCATTTCTTATCTTATGCATCCCATTTCTAAATACTTCATGAAAGAGTTCATGAAAATGTCGGTTTCCAAGGGCATGACTTTAGTACAAAGATATTCCAAATCACCCAGCGACAAAAGTCACCCAGAACAGTCACTTTTTAATTCTCAGAAACCGCAACTAAGCAACCCGCACGGCCATCTCGATTTTTCACCAGTGCGGTGCGTCGTCACCCTTATACTTATTATATATATAGTATACTAATATATAATATATATATATATTATTAATATATATATATATAGTATATATACTATATAATAATTATATTATAATACTAATATAATACTATAATATATATATACTCATATTTATGGTGATATTTGGTTTAGAGCGACAACTATCATCGATCCATATCTCGGAAACTACAATAGTTACAGAAAAGACAATACATGTTGGAATCTGGCAAATATTTTAGTTGGGAAAACAAGTAAAAAACAAAAAAAAAAAAAAAAAAACTGAAGAAAAATGAAAAAAAAACATAATCTCAAAAACTACAAATGCTACAGCGAAAAGGAATACATTTTTGGAATCCTGAATTTTAGTAGGAAATGTAAAAAAAAACAAAAAATAAATATAAATAAATAAATATTGGCTATTTTTTTTAGAAGCAGGGACATAATATAACTATATTAATATGTATTGTAAGGATTACACGGCAAGTAGGGGGCTCGGCCGACGGGGCACACGGGGGGGACGTTTCCATACCCCGAGGGGAGGGGCGGAAGGAACCCCGCGACAAACCCAAGAATACAAAAGACGGGGGGTTCCGGAGACCCTCCCGGAGGGGGGATTAGTCCTACCCCGTAGTTCCCGGAGGCCGAGAGACCCCACTCCTGCCATCGGTGCGGTAAACCCTTGGGTATTCTTTAGTAAAGAAAAAAAAGCAAAATTTATTAGAAAGTCTATTTATTTTAACGAGTAACCAATAAAAGGTCCTTAAATAGGCTCTCTAATCATATTACTATAATTATTAACAATAATTTTTTTATATTTTATTTTTTTCTACATTTTCCTATGTAAAACTTTTATCAGGATTCCAAAAAATGTATTCCTTTCATGCATAGCTATTTGTATGTTTTTGAGATATAAATTTTTTCCTTTTTTTTTTTTTTTTTTTTTTACATTTTCCGCCTTAAAATTGACCAGGATTCCACAAATGTATTCCTTTTCCCTGTGTGGCTATTGTAGTTTTTGAGAATATGGATTGATGATAGTGTGTCGCTCTCCAACCAATAATCACCTATATATATAGTATATAATATAATATAATATATAAATTATATATATTAATATATATATATTATTATTATATATATATATATATATTATATATTAATATATATATTATATACTATATTATATATATATTATATATTCAAATTTTGAAAGAAGAACGAGAGAGAGAGAAGAAGAGAAGGAGAGGAGAGAGAGAGAGAGAGAGGAGAGAGAGACGTAAATGTATTCAATAAAGAAACTACAATTTATTATATTATTATTATTATTTAATTATTATTATTAGTAGTAGTAGTAGTAGTAGTAAGTAAGTAAGTAGTAGTAGTAGTAGTAGTAGTAAGTGTAGTTGCCTTAATGTTGAAGAATATACTTGTTAAGTGGACTCTGTGCGGAGCGACAAAAACTCTTGCTTCTGTTCTTTTTAGAAATTTCCCATTTTTATTCGATTTATTAAAATTACAAATATATCAAATATGACGTAAATAAATAAAATAAGTTCCTCTGAATGAAGACACCACCGCATAAATGTAACCTCTTTATAAAGAACACATAAAAATAAAGATAACCTCTCTATAACAACAGCCTCTATATGAAGACCACCCATATATAAAGACCACCAATCTATA
>JABUQX010049873.1:0-12500 GCA_015478945.1 Trachelipus rathkii | reverse complement strand
ATATATATATATATATATATATATATATATATATATTATATATATATATATATATATAATAATATATATATAGGTTTGATATTTGGTTTAAACCAGCCTCTAGAAGAGCCACAATCCATATCTCAAAAACTACAATAGCTACAGGGAAAAGAATACATTGTTGGAATCCTGGCAAAATTTTATTGCGGAAACTGTATAAAAAAAAAAAATTCATAGTCTCAAAACTACAATAGCTCAGCGAAAAGGGAATACATTTTTGGAATCCTTGTAAATTTTAGTTTGGGAAAATGTAAAAAAAAAAATATAATAAATAAATAAAATAAATATTGGCTATTTTTTTTTTTAGGAGCAGGGGGCATAATATTATATATATATATTATTTGTAAAGGTATTACACGGCAATGTAGGGGGCTCGAGCCGACGGGAACACAGGGACGTTTATCATACCCCGTAGGGGAGGGGCGGAGGAACCCCCCGCGACACCCAAAATACCAAAGAGCGGGCCGGAGTCCCCCCCCCGGAGTGGGGAATTAGTCCTACCCCGTAGTTACCCCGGAAGGCGAGAGACCCCGGACTCTGCCATCGGTTGCGGTAACCCTGGGTACTCTTTGTAAAAAAAAGCAAATTTAATAGAAAGTCTATTTATTTTTAACGAGTAACCAATAAAAAAGGTCTCTAAATCTCTCTAATCCTATTACTATAATTTATTAACAATAATTTTTTTTGTTTTTTTATTTTTTTTTTTACATTCTTATTTTATATTAATATTTAATGTATTCCTTCGCTGTAGCATTGTAGTTTTTAGATTTTTTTTTTTTTTTTTTTTTTTAATTACATTTTCCGCACTAAAATTGGACCAGCATTCCAGCAATGTATCCTTTCCCTGTAGCTATTGTAGTTTATTGATATATTGAGTTGGGCTTTAAACAAATTTCACCTGAATAATAATAATATAAAATAATTAATAATAATAATATTAATAATAATAATAATAATAATAATAATAATAATAATAATAATAAGGACCTTAAGTAAACTGTGGTTCTCAAAATAATTTAAGCTTCATTAAGTTGGTAAACCTGTGAATTGGATTTTAACATTCTGTATTTATGAAACCTAAAAAAAGAGAAACTTTTTTTTAATTTTCAACTATAATATAAATAATATTAATAAATTCTAAAAAAGAATGTTTTTTTTGTTTTCTGTGCTCCACCATAGGCTTTTGAAAATGAGAAAGCTTAAGCAGTATTAGAGACGTCATGATAATAATAAATCGTCAAAAAAATGGAAAATTATTTTTAATGTGTCATAAATACAATAAAATAAAAACCTTTTTAAAAAAAATAAAATAAAATATATATATATATAATATATATATATATATTAGTATATATATATATATATATATATATATTATTATATAAATATAGTATATATATATATATTATATATATATATATATATATATATATATATATATATATATAATATATATATATATTATATATGGTCAGGATTTTTTTAATGCTCACAGTATGTTAACTAGAGCAACGGCAGGTCTACAGTAAAACAAAATTATATATTTGGAATCAGCCGAAAATTCTAAGGATGGGATGTACTTTTTTTTTTTTTTTTTTTCCTTCCTTTTGGAAGTAAAAAATTTTTTGTTTTTAACTAAAGGAATACCCTAGGTAAACCGCAAAGATGGCAGGGAGTCGGGGTCTCTCGGCCTTCCCGGGAACGAGGGGGATTAATCCCCCCCTCCGGGGATGGTCTCCGGAACCCCCGCTCTTTTGGTCTTTGGTGTCGCGGGGGTTCCTCCGACCATGTAACCGTCCGGGGTATGAAACGTCCCCCCTCTTTCCCCGTCGGCTCGACCCCCTAAAAAAACTTAAAATTTTCCAAAAAAAAACCAAAAAAAATCACCGAATTTAGGGGGCTCGAGCCGACGGGGACAGCAGGGGGGGACGTTTTCATACCCCGAGGATGGTCGGAGGAACCCCCGGCGACACCCAAAGACCAAGAGCGGGGGTCCGGAGACCATCCCCGGAGGGGGGATTAGTCCCCCCCGTCGCCCCCACCGGGAGGCCGAGAGACCCCGACTCCTGCCATCTTTGCGGTTACCCTGGCGTATTCTTTTAGTTAAAAAAAAAAAATTTTTACTTCAAAAAAAAAAAAAAAAAAAAAAAAAAAAAAAAGAAAAGTTAAATCCCATCCTTAGAATTTTCGGCTGATTCCAATTATATAAGTTCTACTGTAGGACCGCCGTTCTCTAGCTACATACCTGGGAGCATTAAAAAAATCTGACCCACTATATATATATATATATATATATGTATATATATATATATATAAAATATATATATATTATATATATATTATATATATATATATATATATATATATATATATATATATATATATATATATATATATATATATATATATATTATTAATAGATTATATAATATATATATACAACACTTATTGTGGGACACAAATAATAAATATTTACCTTAAAAATAAACTAAAAAATAAATTAAAATGGCGGATTACATTGAACTGTATGTTGAGCTGAAAAAAATTATAAAAAGTAAGTTCTTTTTATAGCAAATCAAATTTCTAATTTTTCTTTACTAAAATAAAAAAATTATTACCAACCTTTCCAATACTAAATTATTTTGAGAACCACAGTTTACTTAAGGTCCAATAATAATAATAATAATAATAATAATAATAATAATAATAATAATAATAATAATAATAATAATAATAATAATAATAATAATAATAATAATAATAATATTAATAATGGGCTTAAAAACGAAAGTAATAAAATGTCTGTCTAACTTTATTTTCTTCTAATTACAATTTGCGTCTGATTTATCATTTTTGGCAAATATTTTGTTCAGTTTTTATAAGCGATTATTTCATCCTTACACATAGCTATAGTATATATAATGACTGTAGTTGTTTCTTCACATCAAACTGCGAGTATGGCAGAGTTAGTAAGTTGCGCGACTGACGCGCGACTGACGCGCGGCTAACGAACGACTGGTGGATGACGGAATGGCTTTCAGCAACAAATCTTTAACTCATAAAAATTATTGAGAATCCAAAATATATATTTTGGAAAAAAAAGTACAGGCAAAAATGAATTTAGGAGCTTCACAACTATTAAAGCAATTTAAAAATAATTAAAATTTCCTAAACTGCTTAAATAATGCCTAACTTATTTAATATAATAATAATAATAATAATAATAATAATAATAATAATAATAATAATAATAATAATAATAATAATAATAATAATAATAATAATAATAATAATAATAATAATAATAATAATAATTAATAATAATAAAAAGAATAAATTTTAAATTTAAAATTCTATAAAACCTACCTCCGTTAAAATTTGAAAGCTGGGGTTTGCGGGTTAAACTTCCTTGCCTGCGGAGACCATGGGTAAGGTGTCGGGGTGGGGTTCCTGTGGGGGGGAGTTTAATGTTTCCTCAAAATCGAAAACCATACTCTTGAAACAATAACGACAATGTTCTTGAAACAAATAACCACAATATCCTTTGAAACATTTGAAACAATAGCGAACCCTGGGTTGACGATGGGAAAAGGACCGTTACGAAATTCAAGGAAGTTGGTCAATTAAGATGAATGCCTTGTCAAGTAATAGAAAAACTTTGGAGATTTCTTTACAACAAAAACAGGAAGTTTGCGGTTCTGGACAAAGATAAGATTGACGATATTTCTACTTTTAGAAAATCTTAATGGCCTAACGGATTTTCTGGGTTTCGGGATTGGGACAGAAGTGGGAGGAGAGTTCACAGAGAATTCGACTTTTCATTGGTTATTGTAAAAGAAATTGGAGCATTGATTGGCCGGAGGGAACTGAAGAACCTGCCCAGTCAGAGGGTACTAGCCACAGGCTTACGTTGTAAGTACCCGGGGGCGGAGAGTTCTATTTGGAATGGAAATGCACTTTTTCGAAAAGCAGTTGAAAATATTTTTTCTAGAGTGAGGATGTTAATATTTGGTAGTCTCAAACCTTGTTCCTAAGAATCGCGTTGTGTAGTAGAAATCTTAAGTCCAAATTTTCGAGTCAAACTATGAACTCCATAATATCTCTGCTATAAAATAAAGTGATTTGTATCTGTTCTCCTCGGGAGAGGCACAAATATTAATGCATGCGTGTATATATAATGTTTCTTTAGAATAATTCTCGTTGTAAATACGCTAGACATGTAAATTGCTAAGTAGTAATAGAATTTTAATTTCTTCCCCCTTGAGGGAAGAAGTGAGTCTTTATAATGTAATTTTCACTCGCAAATTGCTTCGTGTTTATGTTTGATTCCGCGAACTAAGTGAAATGACCCTTGTGTCCGTTTTTCTCATTTGACATATAATGTAAAAATCGCTTCGTTCGGGAAATGAGATTCAATCTGCGGGTTTTGCCTCTCCATTTTCAAGTGAAAGAATCAGGAAACTTTCAATATTAATGTATCTTCTCTAGTATTTATGCATGATAATAGTGTTAAAATTTATGTTACTCCTTTTGTTTAATTGTAATCATCGCGGGGTTCTCATCCCTCGTTTGGAGGATGGGAGAGAGGAATAAAGTCGACGAGCAGATCGATGACAGGTTTGTACGGAGGACAGGGGGTCGGTAGAGTCTTCAAGGGTGAGTGTTAATTTGGCTTTTGTTCCTTTTGTTTACTGTGATTCTACTAGAAGCAATCAACATGAAGTCTACACTCGTTTAGAAGAGTGCCGTACTTTAGCTACCTTCCTCGTAGTAACTAACATGTATATATTTTTGTAAACTGTTTAATGCATTTTACCGCGTATGATATTACCTTTTCTTATTATATGCCTAGTCCATCCTACCCAGAACGTGTACTCTTATGTATCGTGCTCTCACGAGCGTTTAACTTAGATTATTATTAAGATAGTGTGAGAGTGTCTGTTGGCTGATAGAGACTCGATCGGCTCTGCAATTGCAACAGGGAGTCGAGTCGGAACACCCCCTTTAACGTAAAATCACTCACACCCCCTCTCTGTAAACAACGTAGACTGTCTTAGACTAACAATACCTTTTTTTTTATTGTTGCAACACCTACGATATTAACATCTATTTTCACGCTTCTTTCAAAACTGTGTTTCTATCTGGCATGCACCTTCGACTATATTTCTCCTCTAAAAGGACTCCGGTTCACCATACCGGGATCGGTGAAGTTATTGCATGCAACTAAAACCGAGGCAAGGGGGTCTTCTGCCCCCTTTGGGGGCATCTTTCAATTCTAATCTCAAATAGAGTGTGGTGTTGTATGAGTGTTTATATCTCGTCACGCATCATATCTCTCGTTCATGCCTCTTGTCATGTACTAGCGTCTCTCCCTACATATATATCTATATTTACTGATGTTACACATCACAATACGTATCCTATATTCAATTGGCCAAAATTCACTTCCATCCCTTTAATTATCAAAACAAAAAGAAGGGTTGGTATGTGGAATTTGGGAGTCCAATTTCCGTGGGATTAACTGCACTAATTTCAAGTTGCAATTAAAGAACTATCGAAGGAAAGTCCCAAGGAAATTAGGACATTGTGGTCCTTCGGCGAAACGGATTCTGAAGCAATATATCTTTGCAATTGCAATCAATATTGCCAAGACTTCCAAAGAACTAGTACGAAAAAAATATTATTATTATTATTATTATTATTATTATTATTATTATTATTATTATTATTATTATTATTATTATTATTATTATTATTATTATTATTATTGCGAATGCGTTTTCAATGCGTCCTAAAGAAGTTAGATGGTTTCTTGGTAATCTCAGGTGTGCTTTAGACCTCTTCCATTGATTACATTTCCATATTTTTTGTATATATTTCATTCTTGCAATTGCAACAATTATTATGTTAAGAATAATAAAGAAAAGGCTTACTTTTCTATGTTAAAAGGAAGTTCAGTGGTTTCTCGGTGAATTTCGTGTATTTTTAGCTTTATTCTTTAGGACTATATTCCTTTTCTTGCATATATTTTATATCCTAGCAATTGCAAACAATTTATGATGTTTAAAAGAAATATAAGAAAAGGGCACTTAACTATTTCTATAGTTAAAAGAGAAAGTTCATGGTTTCTCGGTGACATTTCGTAGTATTTAGCCTGTTCTACTTTAGATATATTCCTTTCTTGCATTATTTTATCCTTGCAATGCTGCAACAATTTATATGTTAAAGAATATAAAGGAAAACGGCTTAACCTTTCTATGGGTTAAAAGGGTTCAGTGGCTTTCTCGGGAATTCACGGTATTTTTGCCTTTCTCTTAAGACTTCTTTTGCCATGTCAAATAGTGTGATGTCTTGCAACTTCAACCAATATATCATGTTAAAGAATTATAAAGAAAAGGCTTAACTTTCTAATGTTAAAAGAGATTCAGTGTTTACTCGGTGAATTTCGTGTTATTATAGCCTCTCTTATAGTAACTATATTCCTTTCTTGCATATATTTCATCCTTGCAATTGCAACCATCTATATGTAATAAAGATATAAAAAGAAAGGCTTATACTTTCTATGTCAAAAGAGTTCCAGTGGTTTCTCGGTGAATTTCGTGTATTTTAGCCTTTCTCTTTAGACTATATTCCTTTCTTGCATATATTTCATCCTTGCAATTGCAAAACAATTTATATGTTAAAGAATAAAAAGAAAAGGGCTTAACTTTTCTATGTTAAAAGGAAGTTCAGTGGTTTCTCGGTGAATTTCGTGTATTAATGTAACTAAAAATGTTGGTTCGTTTCTTGCATAATATTGTTATCCTTGCAATTGAACAACAAATTTAATAGTTAAAGAAATTATATAAAGGAAAAGGGCTTAATTTTCTAGATAAAAGGAACGTCTCATGGCTTTCTTCGGTGAATTTCGTTAGTGCTATTTTCCCATTTCTCTTTAGGACTATATTCCTTTTTGGCATACTAATTTTATCTTGGCAATTGGCAACAATTTATATGTTAAGTAAATAAAGAAAAGGCTATAACTTTTCTATTGTATAAAATGGCAAAGTTCCTGGTGTCTCGGTGATTTCGTGTATTTTAGCTTCTTCTTGTAGACTAATTCCTTTCTTGCAGTATATTATATCCTCTACAATTGCAACAATGTTATATGTTAAAGAAATATAAAGAAAAGGCTTAACTTTTCTATGTTCTAAAGGTAAGTTCATGGTTTTCTCGTGAATTTCGTTATTTTGCCTTTCTCTTCTAGATTATTCCTTTCTTAGCATACTTATTTATATCCTTGCAATTGCAACAATTTATATGTTTAAAGAATATAAAGAAAAGGGCTTAACTTTTCTATGTTAAAAAGGAAAGTTTCCAGTGCGTTCTCGTGAATTTCGTGTATTTTGGCTTTTTTCTTTAGACTATATTCCTTTCTTGCATATATTTCATCCTTGCAATTGCAACAATTTATAGGTTAAAGAATATAAAGAAAAGGGCTTAAAATTCATACGTTTCAGGGAAGCTTAATGGTTTCTTGGTGACACTCATTGTTTTGCCATCTCCTGCTTGTAATTATTAGTTGTTATTGTTATTAATTAATTATTATTATATAATTTAAAATTATTACTTATTTTTTTAATTATTATTATTAATTTATTATTAATTATATATTATTATTATTATTATTATTATTATTATTATTATTATTATTATTATTATTATTATTATTATTGAGATTATTATTATTATTATTATTATTATTATTATTATTTTGTTATTATTTTATTATATTATTATATTATATTATTTGTTGCGTAATATGGTATAATATTTTGGATTCTTGTGGGACCTTGTGTTTGTTGTCGCAGCCATACACACACGAACTCAGACACATACGTGTACACCTTTTTTGAGTTTAGTTGTTCACTGCTGTTTTGTTAGTATGTAGTTCTGTACACACAACACACAGCACAGGTCGTCCAACAGTACTTACAACGTGCGTAACGGTTCCCCTTTGATTTCTTTTGAATTTCGTTGTTGTTGCTGATGTGTTGTATTGAGTGTATGTAGTTCTTGTACACACACTCACACCACCACACCACACCGTCACATACACGACCATACAATATCCATTACGTGTGCCAGTCCTTTTTTTACTTTTTACTATATTATTATTGTTTCATTTTATAGTGTTGTGTATTGCATCTGTGTGGAGTTTCTGTATAGACATACAGCCACGCACACCAGGCGGGGTCCCACCAGCACACGTCACATACACGACCATACACATTCCATACGTGTGCAAGGTCCCTTTTTACTTTTTTATATATTTTTTGGTTTCATTTGTCTATTGTGGTGTATTGCATCTGTGTGGAGTTTCTGTATAGGACATACAGTCACAACACCTAGTCACTACACGACCATTACACATTCCATACGTGTGCAAGGTTCCTTTTTATTTACTTTTTTATATATTTTTGTTTCATTGCTCTATTAGTGGTGTATTGCATCTGTGTTGGAGTTTTCTGGTATAAGACATACAGTCACACACCACAGTCAATACCACGGTCCCTTTTTTTTTTACTATTTTATAATTTTTGGTTTCATTTGTCGATTGTGGTGTATTGCATCTGTGTGAGTTCTGTTATAGACCATACGAGTCACAACACACAGTCAACATACACGCCCACACACACTCCATCCGTGTGTAGTGTTCCTTTTTACCTCTTTTGATTTTTTTGTCATGTTGAGTATTTTTTTTTGTGTATTTCTATTTGGTAACTGACTCTGAGGAAACAATTCCACCGACCTCCTGCACATCACATCCAAACGAATACACACCAAATGAGTACGATCAATTTGTTTAGTTGTTTTTTCAATAATCTAATAACGATTTGTTAGTAGTGATCATTAGTATATTGACTCATTTTGATACTATCAGTAGTACAACTCAAACTTGAGTTCTTTTACCCTGACTCTGGATCACCGGACTCTGCGACTCGCAAGTAAGTCTTGGATAGGAATTATTGTTCGCATTTTTTTTTGTTCTTTTTTTGTTTTTTCTTGTATGAGCTTAATCATAAGTTAGTTTAAGATTAGACACTAAGCCATAGTTTTAAGTTTCATCTGCAAACGTATTTTACTTGGCATGCATCGCCTCTCATCGCGCTCTATCCCCCCTTGCTTAGTACAAGGAAGGGCAAAACACAGGGTCCTGATAACATAGTACGATTTCTCTCGTTGCGTGTTTAAGGGTATTGGAGCATTCCAAAAAACCTTTCGCACACAACCCCTTACTGACCGCGGCGCAGCGACGCCGTCGTCAGTGGTTCGTACTGAAAAGATTTTTTTCCTCTTTCCGCTTCCCCTTGATACGAGTGCGTACGCACATACCCAGTACTCATGGAGGCCGGACGCAGCGACACCAACGCAGAAGAGGGGAATCCTCCCGGGACACCCCCTCCGGCAGACTTGAACCTGACCCCGACCCAAGATAACAATCAAAATAGAGGCCAGCAACAGAACCAGAAAAACAAACCGAAACGGGTGAAGTTCGCCGAACGACAGCGAGATGCCCTCAGTCAGAACGCTTCTGCGGAAATGACCGATCTGAAGGAGTTGGTGGGAAGACCGGATTCATCGGCAGGGGACATCTTAGCACTAGTACAGCATTTGGAGGAGACTCTTACCCAGTTGGAGGAGGCGAGCGTCGTGATCCAAGATTACCTGGATCGCGACGATTTTATGACCGACTATGCGGAGAGTAGGAGACTTCACCTAGCTATCCGTAAAGCGATCAACGCCGGCAACAACACTTTAGCCGCCAGAGAGAGGGTCAGTCACAGAACGAGTCGATCTCCTTCACCATCGAAAGCCTCTTGTTGTTCGGGGGGTCGGCGGGCTCCCACGCTTTTCAAGGCCCCCACCAGGAACCTACCTACCTTCGGCGGAGACCCTCTGGAGTTCGCTAGCTATATAGAGTCATTTGAAGCCATGGTTAACGGACATAATTATGATCCCATAGAAAAACTCCACGCTTTACTCCAGAGCTTGCGTGGGGATGCCAAACAATTAATATCAGGGTTCGCAGTGAGGGGAGAAAACTATAGCATTGCGCTATCTCTTCTCAAGAACAACTATGGTGACAAGTCGAAGCTCATAGAGACCCTCATTGCCCGGCTAGGCGGGCTCCCTAGCCCTAAAAATACTTACGCCGATCTTTTTCGTTTTAAGGCTGACGTTACTTGTTTCACAGAGTCTCTGAAGAACCAGGAGGTAATTGGGGATTGTCAAGGTTGTTCCATTATCCTAGGGACGCAACTTTCCTTCAAATTGCCAGCGGAAGTTAAGGAAAGGATTCCTTGGTCGCAGCGCGCGTGAAGAGCTGGACAATTCCATAATCAGTTATTGGACATGGCTTGACCAGAGCCATACGGATTCTCTGCAGGGCCGCAAACCTTTCACGAACCAAAGCAAAGACCAAATCCCGCTTCCAAAGGAGGAGAGGAAGCTATCGAGGTTACGCGGATAAACGACGCAGTGTTGCCAACAATACAGAAGCGTGTCTACAATGTTGAGCACCACGGGAAATAAACCGGCAATCCAAGAACCAAACCTCCAAACGAGGCAGGACAAAGAACCCGCGCCCAGATGCGGACAATGACGAGTTGTCGGTTCTGCCAAGGAGGAGCACTTGCCCTCTGAAAATAGTACCAAGAAATCACAAAAACTATGTCATTACAAACGCCAGTGATGAGACTAGACAGTTGTTAGAGCTCGCAGCGCTGTGCGATGAAAACATAATACCGCCTGGCGGAAAATCATGACCCGCCAGACTGTCGTACGCTAGAGCTATGTCTTCCCGTCTTCGCAGAACGGCACCGCGAACCACCACGATCGTTATCTTTGATACCCTAACAACAATCATCCATCGACTGCGAGCCGCCCGATCCACCCACAAAGAGCGCACACCGAGCATCCGGCAAGGCCCCAGGACACTTCAGGGGACCAGCGCCTCGGGCCATTATGGCGCTTCTTTGTCTTCTAGGTGCAACAGCATGGCCTTCGTTTGCCATTGGTTGATCCAGTGGGGCTTAACACCCTTACTCTGTAGCACAGATTATACGGACGCCGGAATCGCAGAGTCCTTAGTTTCTAAATCAGATCAGTACAAAACTACCAATGCATTACCACATCC
Organism: Trachelipus rathkii; assembly: GCA_015478945.1. NCBI lineage: Eukaryota > Metazoa > Arthropoda > Malacostraca > Isopoda > Trachelipodidae > Trachelipus > Trachelipus rathkii. The sequence goes on along the minus strand of JABUQX010049873.1, from coordinate 1,282 downwards.
CAATGTCGCGCATATTAGCCATTCAGATGAAGTCAACCAGCAGGCGTAGCAGCCCCTATCGATGTTCGTCAGCTCTCCAAGTCCAAAATCCAAAGAATGGTCAGGTCCCCATCACCGCTATTGTGGTGGAGCACTTGCCATCTAATCTGCAAATTCCCGGCTTGGTCAAAACCACCCGAATGCTTCGTAGACAACGTGTCCACCTTGCTCCATCCTATATCCTACAGCAGATGTATCGCATGGAATTCAAATATCCTGATCGGTGTGACCACATGAGACAATTTCCCATCAAATCATGTGAGTCCGTTTCGGCGTTGACCTATGAAGACCAATGGACAAGGCACTATGATATGGGTGCCTCTACCCTTTCCATCGAAGAACACTGCCTCCCCAGAGTACAGTAAGTGTCCGCATTTAGAGCAAGAAGTTCGGCTCACAACAGGATTTGGAGACCGACCGTTATTGTCATCATATACGGAACAGCACTTCCTCCCCCCCGTTGGCAGAAGTGTTGACGAAGCCGTTCCTATAACGGGTCGAAGACCCTCGCTCTCGCGTCCTGGGGCAACCATCTCCAGCTCACTGAATTACAATCCTATTTCTTCACCTCCCAGTTGGAGAGGGCTACAGAGATACGAGTGAGACAGCGGTACGACGGATGACTCGAACTACCTGCTGTTCTACCAACGTTGCCTTGGGCCATTCCCCCCTCCAGAGGGAGATGGGACCAACACCGGGGCACCCGAGGAAGTCGAATCTTCGTGACACCACCTCGAGCGCTCTCCGACCGCTGGAACGTCCATCCTCCCCCCGTATGGAGATCGGAACGTTGTGACGGGCCCAGGATATCTTAAGCGCTTCAGTCCCCCTACGATCTAGGCCCGATCCCGCTTGAGAGCATGCTGGCCCTCTACGCCATCTGGATCGCGACTATTGGTCACTGTCCAGATATGGTATTAGCCGACATGACACAGTGTCACAGTAAGCAGAAAAACCACGTTAGGAGGCATTTCCGAAGGAAAACTTTGTCATTCCGAAGACGGCCGATACTATGGGTATCTTACCCTTGCTGTGACAGGCACCCTCTCGTTCCCGACAATCGCCTGGCTAAGAGGCGTTTGTATTAGCGTCCTTAAAAGGTTGAGAGGTGCTTCGTGAGGGAAAGATGCGTTACGCCTGTTACAAGGATCAAAACTAGAAAGGGCTTCTTGAAGAAATTTACTCTATTACTTCGATCACCCAGCAAGTTGCCATTATTTACCCACCAATGATCTCATCTCTG
>JABUQX010049872.1:15000-22500 GCA_015478945.1 Trachelipus rathkii | reverse complement strand
CTCCGTCTCTCTCCTCTCTCTCTCTCTCTCTCTCTCTCTCTCGCTCTCTGTCTCTCTCTCTCAGATAAATCCTGATACAATTTTATAAAAGTAAAATGCATGCCTTTGACCTGCATAACGTTCTATTAAGTTTTGTAAATATATAATGTGTCAAAAATTACAAACTCAAATAGGGTTACCCGATTAAGTAAATTGTTTTTAAATTCTAAATATATTACTATGAATAAACAAAGGAAAAACAGATAGGACTAAAGGGGTAGTCAAGGGTTATTGCTTTAAATATTACAATTAGCAGAACAAGTCCTGATTCGCAACCGTAGTGGAGTTGAATATATAATATATATATATATATATATTATTATATATATATATATATATATATATATATATATAATATTATAATATAATTAATATATATATATATATATATATATATATATATATATTAATGATTCGACTGCCATCGGATTGAGCCGGAATTCAGTAAAAATACAGAAAGGAAACAAAGAAACAAAAAAAGACACCATCAGGTGACAAGGTGCAAGGTGACAGAAGATTAGAAAAGAAGGAAATCTGAAAGGGTTATGGTGCCAAGACTTGAAAATCGAAGAAGTGGGACAATAACAGTACTTCGAAGAATATGTTTCGAGAAAAGGATGTTTTTGGTTTGACATTACAGAAAGAAAAAAAAAAAAAAAAAAAAAAAAAAAAAAAAAAAAAAAAAAAAAAAAAAAAAAAAAAAAGTACTTTACAGATTAAGATATTTTAAAACTTATTATTAAAATTTAAAAAATTTTAAATTATTCCCATTTGAAAAATTGAGATGACGGAGTAGAAATATTTTTTCAACGCTTTTTTTTTTTTTTTTTTTTTTTTTTATTTATTAAATTTTTGGAGTGAAATATTAACTAACAAACAATATATAAAAATAAATAAAACAAATAAAAACATTTCAAACATTATTCTAGTAAGAGTGAAGATGTTTATTCTCGAAGTAAGTTTTCTGATTCACATTGATAGAGGAATTTCCAATTTCCTTTCCTTGGTAAGCAAGGGAATGAAAAACCATCTGTCATTAATTATTCTTTTCATGAAATGGTGTGATGCTTTTAAAATATTTAACAACTCAAAGGCCACCTTTCAGCTATACGGGAAATGATAAAATGTCGAATTTATATATAGTATATATATAATATATATATTAAATTTAATTTTTATTAATATAATATATATATATAATATAATATATATATTATATATAATATATATATATATATATACTATATTATATATATATTATAGGGGATTTTTTTATATATATATATAATATATAATATCATATAAATATATATATATATATATATAATATATAATATATATATTATATATATATATATATTATATATATATATATATATTATATTATATATAATATATATATATATATATAATTATATATCATATATTAAGCTGGGTTGAAAACATACAAAAGTTGGTCAAATTGGTGCTCCTTGGCTTCCCTGTAGTGGGACAAAAAAATCATTTTGCATTTACTCAATGTCTAGGGGGCCCAACTTTAGTTTTTTTAAACTTGGTTTTTGACATCGTTTTTTACAATTTTTTAAGTTATGGAAATTTTATATGCTTTGTTCTTCAAAATTTGGTTTTAATACTAATTGAGAGCTATTTCTGTCTCATTTCAGATCCAGACTATTCGACGTTTGAGATAAGTCCTGTGGGTGCAGTGTTTATTACTATTATTGCAAGACGTATCATGGCATGTGCAACAAGGCATAAAGACAGGCATGCAATATTCGGTTATCCACAACCACTTGTCGAAAATCAGCTACCACTGGCTGAGGATGTTTTTAGAGCCTACAAGTTCCATCAAGTAGTCAACAAAGATGCCAGTGTTACTCATCTAGCAAAGTTAGTGGCAACAGAAGTTAAAGGCATATACAATAAAGCAGGCATTCCAACAATAGAATTTGAAAGTGTTATAGTGAAAGTGAAGAGACTAATAGTGAATGTCAATGATTTGATGAAATATTCAAGAAATAAACAATCTTCTCTAACATATCAAGATAAAATAAAATCATTTTCTCGTCTCTTCGACATTAGCGCGTGCAAGTGTGTTCATAATGGTATAGTTGAACGTAATCAATGTCAATGTCCCAATGAAAAGAAAATCCCTGTATTGGAATGGCAATTTTGGCTTGATCAAAACACTTCAAGACGCATGATAATAGGAAAGGTGGACAAGGAAAGAACAGAGAAAAACATGAAACTTCAGGAAAGGAAAAGGAAACGGTTGACATTTGAAAGTAAGATGAGACACAAAGATACGCAAAAATGTGTAAGTTCAGTTGAATTATCAGGCAGTGAGAGTGATGTGCTAGAAGAATCATTTTCCTTAGAATCAGAAGAAATGGAAGAATGTCACCCTCAAAATAGAAACCAGTATCCTGAGTTGTGTAAAGCATTAGAGAGGACAAATGTGAGCAATAGAGATGCATGTCTCATAGTTAATGCTGCCCTCAAGGACCTCGGACTTCTGTCACCAAAAAACGTTGTTGATCCAAGTAAGTTACAACGCCAAAGAAAATACTGGAGAGACAAACAGTCAGAGGAGCATTTGCTGCAACACAGAGGTATGGTCTGCATTGGTTTCGATGGAAAAATAGATGAAACACTTGTCGATACTGGAGGTGTGCGTAGAAAAGTTAGAGAAGAACATTACGTGCTAGTGTCATTTCCAGATGCATGTTACATCGATCACGTTAGTCCTAACTCAGGAAGATCTCGAGATGTATTTAATGAAATTCTGGGTATTATTGAACGAACAAGATCTACAGAGACTTTAAGAGCAGTGATTTGCGATGGAACTCCTGTGAATACGGGTAACAAGAATGGAATAATCACACTGTTGGAGTTACATCTTAAAAGACCACTTCAATGGCTCATATGCATGTTGCATTTTAATGAACTGCCACTCAGGAAGTTATTTAGTGTTGTTGATGGGAAGACAACTGGCCCATCGTCACATGAAGGACCTATAACCAAACTGCTCTCATTTGATCCTCAGACCAAACCCATCATTAATTTTCAACCAATTCCAGGCTCTGTAGTTGATGTTCCTGAAACAGTTACGAAAGATCTAAGTTCTGACCAGCTGTATTTACTAAAAATCTGTTTATTAATTCAGCAAGGGGTACAAAATGCAGATCATAATAATATGCGGTATTTGAAAACTGCACAGCCGGGTGCCTTAAGCCATGCAAGGTGGCTAACTAAAGCTAACAGACTGCTTCGATTGTACGTTTCAACAGAATCCGCATCTGATGATCTGAGGCGTTTGGTACGATTCGTACTGAACTTCTATGCCCCCATATGGTTCTATATCCGCTCCCATCCCTTCTGTCAAGATGGTGCAAAGAATTTTCACTTTATGGTATCACAGTATCAAAAACTTTCTCCTGAGGATCAGAACATCATTTCTCCAGTGCTCCTAAACAACTCCTATTTTTGTCATCCAGAAAACTTGTTGCTAGCTGGTGTTGCAGATGAACGGGAAACAATAAGAAGATTTTCATGTCAACAAATTCTTCAAGCAAGAAAGAAAATTTCCTCCACCAATGTGCAAGTTCGCTGCTTTGATAAAAGGCAGCTAAACGTCAATCTCAACGCCACTTCCTACATGGAACTGATAGACTGGGGGAGTACTCCTATCACCCCCCCACCTCTTCTTGATGATATTAGTGATGATATTTTGGTTAGTAATCAACAAATTCTCCTACCAAAGTATCCGTGTCATTCGGTCGATGTTGAAAGAAATGTCAAAGATGTTTCCGCTGTTTCTAGTAGGGTCGTTGGTCATACTTCTCGACATGGTGCAATACTACAAACCAAACATTCTCGAATCGAAATACCTTCAGTACAGACAAAATCTGATTTTCTATGAGATTTTGTACTATGCAGGTTGTTTAGCATGTAAGAATGTAAGGATATTTAAGCTATACTGTATATCTGGCTATATATATATTTTTGTTTTTAAATAAAAAGATTCAAGGTAAAGTTGGGGTATGAAAACAAATCTTGAAGAACTTACTTTTAACACATTTCAGTTTGTATCTGAAGTGAGCACCAAAATAAAGTTGTTTCAAATCTGCACTACAACTTTTGTATGTTTTTCAAACCCAGCTTAAATAATAATATATATATATATATATATATATATAATATATATATATTATAATATATATATATATATATATATATATATATATATATAATATATAATATATAATATATATAATATATATATGTACAGTATATATTATAATATATATATATATATATATATATATATATATATATATATATATATTATATATATATATATATATATATATATATATTATATATATATATATTTATATATATATATTATTATATATATATATATTAATATATATATATATATATATATATATATATATATAATATATATAATATAATATATAAATATAATAATATATATATATATATATATATATTTATATATAATATATATAATATATATATATATATAATTATATATATATATATATATATTATATATATATAATATATACAGTATTAATAGCAAATTGAGATACATAACAACATCCCTGCCTCCCCGTCTATTAATAATAAAATCTTTACTCTAAACACTCCATTTATTCTTACATCACCTTTCAACTATCGAGATAAAATCCACCAGACCACATACCAGCACACCAACAACACCTGACCCAAATCATTGCCATCCACACACACATGTCTACCATATATATGTGATATATATATATATATATATATATATATATATATATACATAGCTAAATTTCTATAAAATATATATATATATATAAATATATGTGGTGTATGTGTATGTGTATGTGTATGTGTATGTGTATGTGTAATGATGATAATAATGATGTGTATGTGTATGTGTAATGTGTATGTGAAAGGTGGAAGTAGTAGTAGGGAATCACGCTGGGGAGGAAGTTTGTAGTAGGGACCCTTACCCCGTACCCGGTACCCCGTACCCGTAACCCGTACCCCGTACCCCGTCTGCCATTCATTTGTAAGTAAGCGAAACTTAGAATATTTTAAGTTCAAAAACATAACGCCATTTATGACCCTAGCAACAATTTAACGCCTAGTCTTCATATTTTTCAAATCTAGGAGAAGAAACCCCAAAACAGCTAAATATAGAATTATTTTGAATTTATCATCCCTAGATTATTTTTTTTTTTTGGGGCAACTTTTTAAAATAATTAAAATCAATTAAAATTCAATTAAAACATAATATGCAAAGCAAAAATATCGATTAAACTATTATTACAAAGATATTAGTGTAAATGGTAAATATCTGAGTCATCTTAGGTTCTCAGATGATATAGTATTGTTTACTTCATATCCTCAAAAAATATATTAATATATATAATATATATATAAATATTTAATATAATACTATTATATATATATATATATATATATATTATATATATATATATAATATATATATAATATAAATGCGTGTGTGTTTAGGTGTGCGTATAGGTGTGATAAGGTGTGCGTATAAGTTGTATTTAGGTGTGTGTGTGTGTGTGTGGTGTGTGTGTGTGTGTGTGTGTGTGTGCGTGTGTGTACAATTAAATGAGTGATATTACTTTATTTAAAATGATATTACCCAGAAATTAAAACTCTTTTCGAAATAAAGTAAAATTTTTTGTGTTCAAATCAATTACAGCCAGATTAAGTGATTAATTGCCAATTTATAAATCTAATAATTTGTTAACATTTGGCAAAATTAATTAGTACCTGATTAGTAATGAATGGTCTCACTAATTAGTAACGAAAGATATTATTGGTAATAAATTAGTAGTAATGATTGGGAAATCAATTAGTAACAGCTGATAAAATATTAGTTTGTATTGAGATGGTAAATGGGGTACTTTATCTCTTTTCCTTCACTCATAACCAATGAAATAACCATATATACTAACCACAGACTACTACTACTACTATCTACTACTACTACTACATACTACTCTACTACTACTATACACAGAATAGTTTGTTCAACTTTTCATAATCTATAAACAATATTAAAATTTTGCTCTTATAAAAATTATTTTAATTAAATATAATCTTAATAATACATACTCTATCCTTACCTAATTTACCCTAACCATTCGTATGCCTAACCTTAACGTATGTAACGTATCCTACCTATACCTAACTTACCTTAACCACCTTCCTTTACTTACAATAGTTCCACCTTGCATATCCTAGCAATACATACTCTGTCCTTACGTAATATACCCTAACCATTCGTATGCCTAACCTGTAACGTATGTAAGTTATCACACATGTACCTAACTTACCTTAACCACCTTCCTTTACTTACGCTAGTTCCACTTGGCATATCCTAGCAATACATACTCTGTCCTTACGAATATACCCTAACCATTCGTATGCCTAATCTTAACGTATGTAACACATTACCTATCTGTACCTAACTTACCTTAACCACCTTCCTTTACTTACACTAGTTCCACCTGGCATATCCTAGCAATACAAAGCACAATTCCCCTTCCCCTAACCTGCCCATCTTTTTTCACCTTACGTATTTTAACCATTTGTAGTTTTCTTATTATTTATAATAAATTAAAAATATAAGTATTTTATTTTGAAAAATATCTTTATTTGAAAATAAATATTTATATTTTATTTAAAATGATATATTTCGCTCAGTGTAGCCTTACTATAATATATAAATTATTATTATTATTATTATTATTATTATTATTATTATTATTATTATTATTATTATTATTATTATTATTATTATTATTATTATTATTATTATTATTATTATTATTATTATTATTATTATTATTTATTATTATTATTATTATTATTATTATTATATTATTATTATTATTATATATTATTATTATTATTATTATTATTATTATTATTATTATTATTATTATTTATTATTAATTATTACTATTATTATTATTATTATTATTATTATAAAGATTATTACGAACCATCTTCTTTAATTAAAATATTTAAAATTTTGGAAATAGTTTCAATTTACAACTCAGAAATAAAAGAAAATTAAAATAAAAATAAAAAAAAGCATCCGGCAACTCTTCACAATAATAATGACATCACCATTTTAAAATACAGTGACGTAACCGATTCACAATATTTGACGTCATCATTTCAAAGCGCAAAAAACATCACGGTTTTCCAGCAAGCAGCAAGCAGCAAGCAACCTTTCCATTCGTAAAGTCCAAAAAAGGTAATTATTATTTTAAAACCCATCGCTTTTTAAATTGTTTTTTATTATTATTATTATTATTATTATTATTATTATTATTATTATTATTATTATTATTATTATTATTATTATTATTATTATTATTATTATTATTATTA
>JABUQX010049871.1:32500-36588 GCA_015478945.1 Trachelipus rathkii | reverse complement strand
AGAGAGAATGAATTACTAGCCTGACTCCTTCCAGCTTAAATGTCATGAGTGCAATGCTTTCTAATTAATGGGACCTTAAGGGTGAAATAGGATGTAGGAGTATAGCGAAGTATCCAGTTATAAGCCGATTAATAGAGAATTCCTATTTTACTGAAAGTGTAGTTGGTCACCACAAGTAACCGTACTTTCAACATACCGCTTGAGTAGGAGAGTGAAGTACCTTATAGGTATCTATGCATTAGTGCCATATATGATACCTAAGTTAATGAATATTATGGCAATCTCTTCTCATCTATGTAGTACTGATCTCAATCAAAAACCTATAATAGTTGGGGTATAGCGGGAGCGACTAGCCACTATTAGTATATGTATAATATCCACTTTTTCTAGCCTCGCTGAGTAAGCAATTTTCTAAGACAGCGATATTTATATAGTAATAGCCCATTTACGTACTGCATGACAAAGTGTATGTACTCGTTCATGGCACCTGAAAACGTGAATCAAAAATACAGTATAAGCAGTAAAGCAATGACAATATGAGTACATACGGTAATTAGCTATTAATATTGTTCATTATTGATCGATAACAACAATCACGTATTGATAGGAAAATGGTCACGGAAGGTGACTAGTATAAGTTATGCATCGCTATGTGGAATATTATTAGGGCGAATGTGATATCTACTAAATGAGTGAGGGTTTGTACAGTAATGAGACAATGCGAGTCGTAGGGCCGTTCTTAGTGCATCTAGGAGATATGGATTAGTAATGAGGTAAGCGATAGTTTTATAATCAAATGAGCGTGTTACTTAGCGGGTAAGTCGGAAAGACTGCCAATTTGCATTAGGAATATTAATTTGTTAGTATGGTTAGTTTGGTAGACATATTAGTAGGAATATAGGTAATGGATTAGAACAGCCATATAGGTTAAGAATAATATGATAGGAATATATACTTTTAACTGATTTATATTTCATCATTATTTCGAGAAGTGTATTCGCGTGATATATTGCTTTACGTACAAGACTGAATGCGGGCGGAAAAAGGTGGGATATATTCAGACCTTTATGATGCATTTGTTTACCTAGAAATGTATTATAGATCTCTGAGTGCCGTGGTAACAGGACAAGCTCGTCGAACCAGCGAACTAGAGATTACAGGTAACCTAGAACTATGTCCTTTGGCTACATCGATTTGTGGCACGTGGTGTGTTGGGTCCTTGTTGACGGGCCTTTAGATTTTATTAATTTGCCATATTTTTTAATTTAGATATTTTGTACTGTGTTTATTACACAAAACAACTGAAAAATGGCTTGCTATAGTAGCAATTAACATCATAAATTTAGATTTTTACACTATTTTCATCATTCTACCACCTCTTGACGGTCACTCCTATCATACGTTATATCTGTGAGCCCATTTAATGTGATACTCTCTTTCGGTGCTATTGAGAGTGATTAAGGCTGAAACTCCTGATAGGAGAATTAGCCTACTGTTATGACTGAGTCATGATTCAAACAGTTGAACGTGGATCTTTCTCTGAGAGCCACATGCACCAAAGGATACTCAGAAGAGGAACTAATCACAACTATGAATAGGAAAGTACGAAAGGGAGAAATAGTAATCAACTTTATCTTGATTGAGTCGAGTTCTCTAAGCAATTTTTTCGATGTTTCCTAGAACAACAGCAATCACACATAGAGAAGCGAAGAGAATAGGAACATACCAGAATCGAGTAACAGTGAGATACATCAATGATAGCGCCTTTCACCGAGAACTCTACATAAAAATGAACTAGAGGATACTATAATTAACATCGACAGACAGTAATTTACATAGACGCCCAAATATTCTCTCACATATATTTTCTTGTAATAAGTCTTATATGAAAAACTAAACACAGTAAGTGTATTTACATTATACTATGATATATATAACTATATATGATCTATCCATATATATATATTATTATAACAGGAGTTCTTCAGTTTCTATATATGAGGCGAGTAAAATATCTATTGAGATATTATCATGGTTGGCTAACATCTGGGTAGAGTCCTATATATAATATTACTTTCATTAGAAAATGATTCTATACAAGGCATACTGGAGATACTTAGTACTATTGAGTCCTATATATACTACTATCCATATACCTAGTGAGAGCCCTATACTATACCTGTATAGCTCTACTATAGCCGTCACTGGTATATATTATTCGACTGCATATTCTGTTGTCGGCCAACTGATTGAGGTGTGTGTGAGCATAGAGAAACTCATATTATGATAGTTAATTTCACAGAAATTCATAATATAAAGATATATTAAGTATAATAATTATATCTATATATGATCAAATATCTTTAATATTGATTATAATACTTATTACTTATAATTATATATATAATAAGTATGATAGCTAATATTAATACACTATTATTCTGCGAATTATCATTATTCTATAAGTACCTGCAGCGGAGTTGAGGCGCAGACTATATGAGGGTTGATCACCTATATACTCAGTACCTCTAGACGCTTCCACTGGAAGAATTATACACAATCTCTAAGTACCAAGTACGAGATGAGATAATCAAGTGGGTACCTAGTAGAGTAGACTCTACTCACTATGTACCTGGTTGGACTCTAACCAAGAGACTGTATATGTAAAGGCTCTACTATAGTTGATGTACATTGTCGTAGTGTGGCCCTTATTACACCTTACGTTTGATGCTTAAATACTATAGATGAATCTCTGTTGTTATCTGTTATCTCCAGTTACTGGTATGAGTCTTGCTGATCCCAAAAATAAAAAATGATTTTAAATGGTTTGTTAGTTCATGTTAACTTTAATAATAATATTACTACCTGCATTATGTATCATTAAATGAGTTTATGAAGACTAAGGTTAATATATAAAATAAACATATTTAACTTTTAATTTTTCTAACTTTCACTTACTCATGACCTATAGAGAGACCAACAAAGTATTTACATATGGCACCTATTTGAGGATTGACCATGTTCACAATTTACCAGTAGGTGAGTCATGAGTCATTACCCAGAAGGACCGTATTGTGGCGTGATCCAACTGCGGCTGTATATAGTTGCTAATAGATGTTCAACATATCTGGTAGAGTCAGAGATTGTTATATCATGTACAAAAGTAAGAATTCGTCTTTAGGAATTGAAAATATCAGCTAATTTTTCAATCAATTCCACATCATTCTTTGTATGAAGCGAAGGACAATCTTCTGCCTGTGATTATCAACTGAGTCAAAACAGTGCTGTCTTGTCGTATCAGGATTCTCATCAGCTAAATTGCAGTGGCTCATTTGAAATGTAAATTCTTGTAACCAGGGTTCTAATCTAGATATAGAATGTAGAGTTAAGATAAAAATTACTTATTATTTCTTACATTTTATAAATCTAATAGTACGTTCTTAAATCACCTTCTAACGTCTCTAATCTCGCTCAGTTATCTCTCTCTCTCCTATTTAAACTAACAACTTCGTAGTTCAGTTAAAATAACTAATATTATGTTTCTGAATTTCTTCATCCTGGTGTAACTTGTTTGCTCTCTGCTGCGCTGAACTTCTGACCTGAACTCTCATGCTCATTACAACATCTCGAGCTCGCGAGCATCCACTCTCTCCCTCTTGAACTGGATCGCATCGCGCTCTGCTACATCTCGTCTCTCTCTCATCCCCTTCTAAATGGCTGGCAGGAGATCGGGTGATAGGATCAAACGGTCATCTGTGTATGTTGTAATAAAAGTGAATTACCAATACAAACTTTTAGTTTACAAAATTTTGTTAATTTTCTTTGATACATTGTATGAGTAATCAAGACATTTATACCAAGAGTTGTTTAAATCTTGATACTAATTAACTAGCATCACCTACGTTCTGTATGTGGACTTATCATATGAAGTTAATGTTCATTCACAGTAACTATTTGTAAACATACACATGCTTGTAATGCTGGTACTCCATGGAGTGGACTTGTCTCGGTAGAGAGTAGTTGATTAAGAGTCCCGCTTCCACGCTCTTTTGACAGGCAGGTCGTTACACTAATTGGCAACACCTTTG
>JABUQX010049871.1:15000-22500 GCA_015478945.1 Trachelipus rathkii | reverse complement strand
TTCACGTTTTCCTTCTGTAAACCCTTATAACCGTAGCTCAACTTATGGCCAAGGAACTCTACGCTTCCTGATCCTATAACACATTTGGAGGGTTTTACCGTAAATCCGGCATCACCCAGTCGGGTAAACAGAACCTCCAACTCTCTAACGTGAGTTTTCCAGTCTTGGGTATGCACGATGATATCGTCAATATAACATTTCGAGAATTGCATATCCCCGATTACGTTCCTTACGTAGGTCTCATCGCATCACTAATTTTCTTCACGTTTTCCTTCTGTAAATTCTTATTTTTTTTTTTTTTTTTTTTTTTTTTTTTTTTTTTTTTTTTTTTTTTTTTTTTTTTTTTTTTTTTTTTTTTTTTTTTTTTTTTTTTTTTTTTTTTTTTTTTTTTTTTTTTTAATTTTTTTTTTTTTTTTTTTTTTTTTTTTTTTTTTTTTTTTTTTTTTTTTTTTTCTTCCTAAGGAACTCGTAATGTCCTTCATAGACTACAAACGCTGTTTCCTGAATGTCTTCTTTATGAATCCGGATTTGCCAATACACTTTCGAAAGATCGAACTTCAAAAAGAATTTATCCTTAGCAAAATGGAAGAACAAGTCCTCCACTGTGGTCGTTGGCTCCGGGTCAAAAATCGTTATATCATTCAACTTCCTATAATCGACGCATACCCGGTTTGACCCATCTTTTTTTTTTACCACAACGATGGGGAAAGCGTAAGGCGAGTCTGATTTCTGTATTATGCCTAAATCCAACATATCTTGAATTTCCATCTTGATTTGCGGTCTAACCGAATAAGGTAAGGCATACGGTTTAGATTTTATAGGATCGCTGCTAGTGAGTATGATTCTATGTTTGGAATTCCTACAACACCCTGGTTTATCGGTGAATATGTTTGTAAAGCGGCGCAGCATCACTTTCACCTCTTCCTTTTCTTGCTCCGAAAGATTCTTATCTATGATGACTTCACTGGCTTCCTCGCTAATTCGCCCCCCCATAATTCCACCCGGGAGATCGAAAGAATCCTCATCGTCGTCCTCCAGTATTCCAACAGCGGCCAGTGTTGAATCCGCGTTCTCAGGGTTTGCCTCTTCGATTCTTTCCACATATTTTTTTAGCAGGTTAATGTGGTAAATTTTTACCTTCTCCTTACATTTTATCTTATAATTACAGCCACCAATTGCTTCTACGACAGCGTATGGTCCCTTCCACCTCATCAATAGCTTATTATAAGTGGTCGGCAACAGCACTAAAACTTTATCCCCTGGCAATAAGTTTCTGCATCTTACTCCCTTATCATAATGATGTTTATATCTGTCGCGAGACCTCTCCAAATTTTCCTTGGCTATCTTCAGAGTTTCCTCTAATCTCTTTCTTAACTTGAATACGTATTGATAGGTATTTTCCACACCGTGATCCACTTCTTTCAGCCACAATTCCTTTAGAATCTTCATCGGTCCGCGTACAGTCCTACCGTAAAGGAGTTCGAATGGCGCGAAACCTGTACTTGCTTGCGGTGCCTCCCTATAGGCGAACAATAGAGGATTAATATATTTTGGCCATTGTCGCGGCTGTTCGTCACACAATCTTCTCAACATTGTTTTTAGCACGCCATTGAAATTTTCGGATAGTCCGTTTGCCATTGGATGATAGGGGGAAGTATGTATCTGCTTAATCTTTAGTATTTTCGAGACCTCTTTCATTAATCCGGATACGAACTGAGTTCCAAGGTCCGATAATACCTCTTCTGGTATACCAAGGCGACTATAGATATCGACTAAAGCACCAGCCACAGTCCTGGAATCTATATTTTTGAGGGGAATTGCTTCGGGGTATCGTGTCCCGTAGTCAACGAGCGTCAATATAAATTTATGGCCTTCTTGTGAAGGGGGATTTATAGGCCCGACCAAATCGATGGCCACCCTCTTAAAGGGTTCATTGATTATAGGTACCTTAGTTAATGGTGCGCCCGCCATTCTTATATTCCTCGAGGTTTTTTGGCATATATCACATGAACGGCAGTACCTAGTGACATCATCGTAAAGCCTCGGCCAATAAAAACACGTCCTTATCCTATCATAGGTCTTTTTGATGCCTAGGTGTCCCGCTAAAGGCGCGTCATGGGCCAACTCCATTAGGGAATTCCTTATCTTATGCGGTACTACGACCTTTTCCTCTTGAATACCATTATGGACTTCACACTTATATAATATACCCCTTTCTATTTTATACCTTCTATCACCGACTGAGATTAAGTGGCGTATTATACCTAAAGTGTTTTTCTGTATCGGACTTTGTAGGTCTGATAGCTTATAACAATCTTTATACTCGAAACCCTTGTTCCGTAGGATAACCATTCAATTTTTTACAAAAGTATTGTATGTGCGAGAGTCATTTTTTCCTTCTCACTTATTAGCATCTGGATTTGATTCATCATTGCTTGAATTAATGTTTAAACTACTCTCGATTGGGTTTCCGTCTTTGTCGTTACTTCTCTAAGCGACTCAGGCGGGCTTTACCGACTTCTACGTACATTTTGTTACAGAAAACGGGTCGTCTCCACTCTGGATACTACCTGAGCAACTATAATAGGATTACTAAATATACCATAAACATTGCTAGTAGCATTTTAGAGTCCACCGCTACTTTGATTTCAACATCGATGCTTCGGGTCACGAGATAACTTCGATGTTTACGCAAAATCGTTGATCCATAGTGCGTCATCGCAAAGCAGCATGGTCTCATCATCGTACTGTGTGAGGAAATGGTGTCATCACACAAAAATAATGTGCTTCCGTATATCCTCATTTTCCTAAACGTTACTAGAGTTGATCTTTCAAAATCCACGGAGACAAGGCTTGCACGTTTAAGTAATTAAACACTGCATCCAGTATCGGCCTTAAAAACGTTGACGCGTTGACAGTTTACTTTTCCATATGCAATGGGCATTTGGCTGTCATCTTTCGAGATTTGTCGACATGAACAAGTAGTATATTAAAACCAAGGTAAAAGATTTACTTTACTTTGATTTTTGCATCATGGATGAAATACTGAACGTCGTCGACTTCTTCGTTATTAAACACACACAAAGGAGGCTAGTATACAGTTATGACCTGGAGGTGGAGAGTGGAATTTAGGAGTATACATTTGCTAGCATTTCCACTTTCGTTTGAGGCCCTGAAAGTCTAAATTCTGACGTTTTATAGTGAATTGAGTATAGTTTTACTGCACCCATTTATATTTTGGAGTTTTGAGACTTAGCCCTTTAACTTCTCACGAGGATGAAATAACAGGTCTTATGGTTTATGACCTTCTCGCAAGTCTCTCAGAGAAGACAGGTCTTAGAAAAGTTGGCATTCTCGTCTTGAGAACTTTGTGATTTCATTGATCTCATCATTAGGGAGGCCGAAAATAAATGTATGGCGCAGGGTCGTTCTTGTTCAAGATCATTTACTTCCTCTCGCCTGAAAATATTCGTCAGTGCGAGACGCTAATGAATCTAAGTCAGAGAGTCCACTTTCCCGAAGAGGAGTTTCATCTTCCTGCGGATTTGCGTCCCTAGGTTTAATTAGATAATCGTCCCCCGTATGATAATATTGAGTTAGTAGTGTTTGCTTGAGGTTAGCAAAGTTAGTCGTATCTTCGGATGGGAGGTTACTAAATACGGACAGGGCGCGTCCAGTAAGGAGTGTACTTAAATAAAATGACCACAAGCCGGCATCCCATTTAGAGGCTGTAGCATAATACTCAAATCTTTGAATAAAGGCATCCATTTCGTCAGTAGCCTCGTTGAATGGTACTAGATTAGGTACATTACATTAGCGTTGAGGTGACCGTTGCCACCGTTGTTTACTACAGGTGGTTGTAATTGCGCTTGAAGTCTGATACGTTCCAGTTCATGACTTCTTATACGCTCGGCTTCTGCTCTATTACGTTCATCCTCGTCTTTTTTTGCTTGAATCTCTTTTTCCCTAAGGACAGCTTTACGTTCGTCCTCTTCTTTCTTAAGGACAGCTTTGCGTTCGGCTTCTTCGGCGGAAGCACGTTGACTTTCTTTGATGAACTCTAAAGCTTCTTTGTTCTTAAGACCAAGATCCTTGGCTATTTGGGCTATCGCTTGTAGGTCCATCGTTGAGAATAGTTATACAAAGAGTCAGGAGAAAATAGAACTTTTCGGACAGGCCAACCAATTTGTCAAGAAGGGCCGATTGCTTCTTGCGGGTTCTTGTAAATAAAGATCTAACTCTGTTCTAGGGGAATAATAATCTCACTGTTTAGTAAGATAAAGACATAATCATTTTCACACAGGTATAGATAAGTTATTCTTAGACAGATATCAATTTAAGAAAGTATTACAAAGGTTGAACGAAGTGAAGGGACTAATAGACGACAATAGGGGATCACAGGGTACTTCCTTAGGTAAACTATTTTATCGATATGTATATAAACACGAGTGAGATTAGGCACAAAGACGGCTAATACCATAATTTAACATTATATAATATATACTATGGACACCGGTTATCCAGATTACCAAAATAAAATTATAATATTTTTTGCATACAAAACTAATGTTAAGTTTATAAATATTTTTAGCGAGACAGAATTCGTAATACTTGATCAAAATTAATATATAGAGTTCTAACATTAAATTCTTATTGACAATAATAATAATATTACTATAAATTGATAAGAACAATAAAATCTTCATAATTTAGGCGATAGACATTTTATTTTGATGCAGTCCTTTTTAAGCCGATCGTGGGATGATGAAGCTCAAATTCTACTCGGGCGTTTCTCAGTAACGTGACATAATAAATACTATACAAATAACTATATAATTTAAAGACATTATATAATATACAACATACGATATAAAATATATATATATATATATAATCTATATATATATATATTAATACTAATAATATATATATATATATATACCTTAAGTATATTATATATATTATAGTATTTATCGTATAATATATATATATATATATATATAATATATTATAATAATATACTTATTATATATATATATATATATATATATATATATATATATATCTCAGATATTAATATAATATATATATCTATATATATATAAAGTGGTTTTATATATATAATATAATATAATATATATATATAGGTATATATACATATATACATTTTATATATATAATATAATAGACATACAATATCAATAAAATTATTACTGCAATATACAAATAGGAATATACAAGTTATAAGATTAGATTTATATATTAATATAAATAGCAGTATATATTATATAGTTATATACATGATATAATATATATATAGTTATATTACAGGTATATATATATATAATATATAGATTATATTATATATATATATATATATATTATATATATATAATAATATATCAGTATATAGGTATATATATATATATCACATTATCTCCACGGCCTATAATGAAGACAACCAAACACCACTTGCACAAGCGGTCATCGCATTATTAAACAAAGAATCGTAGGTCACTCGAAGATGTCGAATAAGAGTGGGGGTGGGTTAAAGCAACTGAGAAGGTTGGTCCACATCTTTGGTCTTTGGATGGTGTTTTAATTATGAAGGCGAGAGAGAGAGAGGAGAGGAGAGAGAGGAGAGAGAGAAGAGAGAGAGGAGAGAGAGAGAGAGAGAGAGAGAAGAGAGAGCAGAGAGAGAGAGAGAGTAGAGAGAGAGCAGAGAGAGAGGGTATAAGAAACCCCCAAGAAATGCTCAGGGTTAATAATGATCGAAATGGTAACTGTTGGTGGAAGGGTTATGTTAATAAATTTTTTCTTATTAAAGGTAATATAATTATGTGGTTGAATTTTTTATTTTTAATTGAACGTATTTGTATATGTTTTTTTTTTTTCGTTTTTTGGTGTTAAATATATGAAGTGGGTGACCTTTAAATTTTAACCTCGCTATATATATATATATATTTATATATATTATATATATATATATATATATATATATATATATATATATATATATATATTATATATATATATATTAATATTATATATATATATATATATATATCTAGGCCTACATATATATATAATTATATTTATATTATATATATATATATTAATATATTATATATAATATTTATATATATATATATATATATATAATATATTATATATATATAATATATAGTAAAAATATGCTACTCGTTTAATTGTTCACAACTTGTATTAATGCTTTGTAAGTTTTGTTTTTTTTCGGAAATGGAGAAATTATTTCGTAATTGTTTTTTATTATTTAAAAAAATTTATATGAAAATTTTGCGATTCGTTTTGATTAAGTATGTCATGTGGTACATGTACGCTTTTCTTTGTATGTATTTTGTATTGCATGTCTTTTTTTGGCGTAGGGTAAAAAGAATTAACGTTTACGAAATGAAATTATATGAAACCAAAATAAAATTAAAATATGTACTAGAATATTAATATATTTTTAAATGTCATACCTTGAAACATTTGAAATATCTTTATTTATTTATTTTTTTTTTTTTTTAAGGGAAAGTTGATTTTTTTTTGTTCTAGACCCCCATCCTAACCCACCCACCTAATTTCCCCAGTATGCATTTATGTGGAAGTTTTAAGTCTTTTTATAAGGATATAAAAAAGCTTGTGTGGGGGTCAGAGTTAAATTTCTCTTAATATTTCAAGTTTAGAGAAAATTATTATTATTATTATTATTATTATTATTATTATTATTATTATTATTATTATTATTATTATTATTATTATTATTATTATTATTATTATTATTATTATTAGTGTCTTCAATATGGAAAAACAATTAAATTGTTAAAAATAGTAAAAACATGAGTTTTCTTGTGTTACCTAGCTAACCTAACCTAACGTTGGTTACACAAACTCAAACTATCATTTTACTGATATTTAGACCCCAAATTATGCACCTTGTTAAAATATAGGCATAATTAGTGGGTACAGGGCCCAAGACCCCGCAGATTACCAACTTCCCCCTCCCGAAATTTGTTTACCCAATAAAAAATCATAACAATCTTACTGATTTAAATTTCCAGAAATTTAATATTAGGAAACTTATTGATAAAGGGGCATTGGTTCCTGTCCTTAAATTAAAATAAATTTATTTATGGTTCGTGAAGTTCTCTTACGTTTAGTGGCTGTTGACACCACAAAAGGAGAATCTTTAGCTGAAGCAATATTATGCGAAGGGTGAAATAAACAGGGTAATTCTGATTGGACAACGATATCGGCGTTTTATGTTCTTGGTTTTCACAATCATGTGGGGTACAACACATTTGAAACTTGATTATTAGCACAGTGAAAACAACTGGGCAGTATTTTTAGTCACCATGGCAGATAATTATTTTTGATAGAAAAAAATAGAGAAGATTTTCCCAAAAATAAAATCGACAAAACTAACGTAACGATATAGAGACTTTTTTAAGCAATTTACGGCCCTGTTAATATATGTAT
>JABUQX010049870.1:10000-12500 GCA_015478945.1 Trachelipus rathkii | reverse complement strand
ATAGAACATTTGTGCACTGCTAGGCAACTCAAGATTGCATTCCCTGTACAAACAATACTTAGTCATTTATATTTCATATTTGGTTGTGCCCAAGTATATTTATTTTATAAATTAAAATAGGACCTTTAAGGAATAATAATTGCAAATATAATATTAATAACTTTTTTATGTTTGTGTTTATTTAAAAAATATTCCATTTCCATTTTCAAGTAAGTATTAACAAGTTTAGCTACTAGCTTTTATGTTTTAACATGATTACAATTTACAAGAAGATTCTTTAACTAGCTACAATATAAAGAATAAAAATAATGAAAGAAGAATCCTCAATTAATCAGCTGAAAAGTAAAAATAAAAAAACGATATTATTAAAACATGACATAATAATAATATACTCCTTGAAGATAAAGATCATTCAATACTCAAATTCAAAAATTCACAAATTGTGATGCAAAAACATTAAGCTTTCCCTAGTATCTGGCGAGAGACTGTTTCTTTTTGGGGTGTTTACATTCCTACCTAACCTACACTATAAATACGCTCTCTCTCGACTGATGAAGGGGAGGTGCTGATAATTATTTGCCTGCAAGCACTGTAATAATGAAAACCTTGGCCCATTTTCATGCCACCGCATGAGGATTCTCTTCTGTAGGCAGCATCTCATGTTTTCGTAGAGCCTCATCTCCTCTTTCACAGACTGCAAATTTGAATTATCTTTGCTCCTTGATGACTGTCTCTTCAGTTTTTTGATGAGGTTCCCTGGTGTGATTCCTTTGAAGGTGAATGAGATGTCAATGCAATTTCGGCCATGAACTTATCAAAGTCTAACATATCAAATCCTCATCTTCAGTAGGTTTATTTGCTTAAAAGCCACCATCATCACTATCAGTGCTGTTGTCAGGGGTTGCTGATAAGGTGGCTTTGCTCTTTATTTTTTTTTTGTCCAAGCGAGCAAGCTCCTCGGTTATTCTTTTTTTTTTTTTCCTTTTTAGAGTTATTTTTTACCGTCGGAGGTGCCATTCTTGTGGGGTTTCAGCTAGCTTAAGGAATTCCTTATTAGAACCTTTTATTTATTTATTTTTTTTACAGTTGTCACCGCCGCTCACGGGCAGAACCCTATTCAAGGAGTGGGTGTTGAACGCCTCAATCCATCTAACACCAAATTACGCAGATGAGCACAGACGTAGGCTTTAAAGTGAGGAAATTAAATTTGAGTAGGAAACACAGAAGATGGAAGAGAATTCCACAAAAACAAGAGGTGGCAGGAAGAAGAAGCACCGCAGCGAACTAGTCTGGAGTTACTAACATCAACACAAAACTCATGTGCCGACACAGCACCCCTTGTGCTACGAGGGCGTCATAAAGGTGGTGGTACGCGAGTGGATAGTTCCCTCGAGCACTTGCCTCTACAGTACCTATAGAAAAGGGATAAAGCACCAACATCGCACCGCAAATATAAAGGGTCAAGTGAACTAGAAAGTACAGGACAGTTTATAGAGTCTTTTGGCCTTTTGACTCGACCCTATCAATTGAACGTAGAAAGTACAGGGCAGTTTATAAGTCCCACAAGATATGACAGCAGTACTCCATACAAGGGCGGATGAGACCTTTGTATGGCTGGAGTAACTGAGAAGAGGAAAAAAATCTAAACAGAACTCCCAGTTTCTTTGAGGCCGCCCTAGCAACCACTGTGATTTGAGGTTTTCAAAACATTTTTGTTTATGTTAAGGCCAAGGATGTTTATATTGTCAACAGGAGAGACGAGAGAACCGTCGAAAGAGATAGAAAAGTTAAGTGTCTTAGAGAGAGATTTGTAGAAGTTGGGTTTTTAAAGAATAAAATTTATAAAACTTGAAACGACCCAACCCTGAAATTCTATCCAGATCAGCGAGAATAGAATCGGAAAGATTAAGACGAGAGGCAATTCTAGAAGTAAAAGAGGGAGCAGAATTGATATGAGTTGAAGAATGAAGGGTCAAGTCA
The DNA here is from genome assembly GCA_015478945.1 of Trachelipus rathkii. Taxonomy (NCBI): domain Eukaryota; kingdom Metazoa; phylum Arthropoda; class Malacostraca; order Isopoda; family Trachelipodidae; genus Trachelipus; species Trachelipus rathkii. Next base: position 10,520 of record JABUQX010049870.1, on the reverse strand, counting down.
TCGACATATGAAGGGAAAATGTTAAAGATACATGAAGAAGATCATTGATGAAAAGCAGGAATAAAGTAGGAGATAAAACAGAACCCTGAGGAACACCACTATTGACAGAAAAATAAGTCGCCCCATCAACAATAGCCGACATTGAGCGATTTGAAAGAAAGCTAGACATAAGTAAGCAAGAGAGAAGAAGGAAACCCAAGGGGGGGAGCGCGGGGAGCATTGACGCGTGTCATACCGGTCAAATGCTTTGGATATGTCAAGCGCCACCACACAAGTCTTCCCGTAGTTCCTAAGGGCGGAAAACCATAAATCTGTTAAATAGGAAAGTATATCGCCAGTAGATCTCGAGCACCGAAAGCCGTACTGGTAATCAGAAAGAGGGGAAAGAGATTCCAGATGATCTAAGAAGTGAGAGTTGAGAAGGGTTTCAAAGATCTTAGAAAGAATACAAGTGAGAGCTATAAGGCGATAGTTAGAAGGATCAGAACAGCATCATTTTTTCGGAATAGGTTGGACATAT
>JABUQX010049869.1:15000-18952 GCA_015478945.1 Trachelipus rathkii | reverse complement strand
GAGACCGTGCTCTAATAAATAATTTTCAACGAAATATTCATTGGTGCCTCGTTTGATGGATGCAACATATAGGTTACTTTAATACATTTTTTACATTATCAACATTTCTAAATATCGGTTAAAAAAGCCAAATATGAAAGAGCATATCTCTATAATCGGCGTCGGAATTCATGTTCACTTAATGCGCTGCTTCATACATGTTCGCGACAAAGTTATAGTGTCAATATTGGGTGTATAGTCATGATATTTATTTTCAAAGATATAGTCCATAGAAGCCGTGAAAGGCAGCGTTAATGTAGAAATGATCTTCACTCTCCATGTTCCCAAAGTAAACTGATCAATGTTTCTTAATTTCACTAGCATTTATATAACTATTAAACTTCACTGGGTAACCTATCCATTTGACAAGATACTGTTTATTTTTACCTTTTCCTTTAGATCCTAATATTTTTCTGATTTATACTCGTGGACTCTTAGATCAAACCGTATTTTCTGTATTTTTGTTTATAGAACCCTCCTTTTATTTGTTTCACACTAAATCATCGAGATAGTATAATTTTAAACCCATCTCTTGGGATTCTCTGAGGTATCTACTTGTGTGAAAAACTTCTCTCACCCAGTCCCGCCCTCATACCCTTTTCTGAAATTTTCTTCTGACCTAGACCCTCTCACGTAATCTCCTATTTTAATACCAGTGTTATCTTTTATTTTGCGAACGAGGCGACCCTGTACAAAAGTTTGTCATTCAACCATCTCAGAGGGGTCCTCTTAATCTGTTCTGATGGATAGAGATCCGGTGATAAAGAATAAGCCAAGGTCTTGCAGTACATCGTATATATTTTAAATGTATTCCTCTCGTGAATATCTATGCATTCTTTGCTTTTATTAGTTTCTTCGTGTACTCTTTCACAATTTTGCCACTTTATTACTGAAAATGTGTTGTAGTACCCAATATCATACTCTGTAACTATGTCTTTGAAACTCTTTACCTAAAAACTCTGTACCTTTATCTGCACATATCATTTGAGCGATAGTCTATTATCCTCAATTTATAATTTCTCTGACGCAGCACTACAGTCTTTGACTTTTTAGCATTTAAAAAACCTTTAACCATAAGATCTTGTGAATATACATCTATCACAAAAAAGAATGTATTGATACCCCTCATTGTAAACTTTATATTTTATCATCTCTGTCAAATCAAGTTGCCATACATTATCTAAGTTTTATTAAGTTATCTAAGTTATCTATGGTTTTCCGTGTCGGAAATTTTTTCGTAAAGGTTTATGTAGAGTAAAAGCAATCTCACCTTCTAAATATTTTTTCAATTCTTTTTTATTTATATGAGGAAACCTTGAAGCGAACCTTGAAAAGCCTCCATAACTGTAAGGTTGTTTCACATCAAAGTAATATTTATCGACCGCCTCCTTAGCCTCCATGACTCCCAATGACATTATCAATAAAAAACATATTCATTTATACTGATAGGGGATATAAAAACCGTTTGTCTATATGAAATATTTTATTTTTAATTACAAAATAATATTAACTATTTTAAATTACAAATCTAAAAAGAAATAACACATGTATACAGAAAGATAACATAGGTTAAATACATAAATTAAAATTACAAACAATACAATCAAATAAAAAGTACAATAAATAATTAGGAACTAATCCATTTTGAAGCGATGTATGGTTTTTTTCTTATTCTTCCTGCACTTGAACGTAATGTACTTATCATCTTAAATCTATCCGATGCAAAAGAAGTACCAGAGGGACTCACATCTGGTCTAGGAGACATTGGAATATTATCCAGTTCCGTTAATCTTTGTTTATTCTGAATTAAAGTTCTCGGGAAAATAGTTTGAAGTTCTTGTTTGATCCTGTTCCATCCTGTCACAGGAGCCTTCTTCCAATCACGCGAGAGATCAGATATCAAGTCAACAATATTCGATCCGGCTATTGTTTCTCCGTCAATAATGATTTGGCCGAGCTCATTCCAGGTAAGCTGATCTTTTAAAATCTTATATAGAGCTAAACCCGTTTTCTTATTCCTCATTGGTAAGCTTTCCTTGAGTATATGTTTAAAATTATCTTCTCTTTTCACTTCAATCTTAGTATCTGGTGCTGGAGCTGAATCTTCCTTAGGTGAATTTAGTAAAACTTTTAGATCTACTAATTTTTGTATAGCATTTTGATATAGGATTCTTTTTTCATGAATGTTAACATCAGAGTTTAATATATGGTGCAGTTCCTTCTCGTAATTATTTATCTGTTCAACTTGCGGATCATATAAACTCAAAGGCTGCTGTTGAATCAATGGTTGATAAGGGTTATTTACGGTCTGAGACAGTGAGGGTTGGATTGAGACTGTTTGCGACTGTTGTTGTTGTTGTTGTTGTTGTTGATGTTGTTGTGTTGTTGTTGTTGTTCATGTTGTTGTTGGTTGTGTTGTTGTTGTTGTTGTTGTTGTTGTTGTTTTTGTTGGTGTTGTTTGTTGTTGTGTTGTTGTTGTTGTTTGTGTTGTTGTTGTGGTAGGGTTCCTGTATTATATTTCAACTTCTCATAATCGCTGTAGGGTAAAACCACTACCTTCTTCATCATTGAGCAAGCCACTTGGTTATCAAAGGTACTATAACGGAAAAGAGTAAAGGTAGGAACACACCCCCACCTTTCTGTAATAGCTTCTTTTTATTTTTAAGTTTTCTTTCTGACCATCAAGTTTTTATGTTTCTTTCTCAACGTAGCTTTCCTTCTGAGTCTGTCTAACGGAACTTTCTCTTTCTAAGGATTTTAAGCGTAGCTCTGCTATACATTGTATAAATTTTTCATCTTCACAGATCAGTTTACGTTTTTCAGAAGGTTTCAGGTTTTTAAATTTTTCTCATAAGAGGTAAATAATCTGCTACTAGAGTACTCATTATTCAGGTATGTATACTTCTCAATCTCGTTAGGCAGATATTTGTTACGAAGTAAACACTCTATGCGTGTTTTAGAGATTGAAGCTCACAGAGTAAGATAACGTGAGGGGTAGAGGGTAACTTCTTTATTATACTTTTAGGAACTCTTACGATTGAGTAGGAACATTTGGGTAGCCACAACATTAACCTGACTCATATCCCTTCTTTGCCCAAACAAAATTAAATACTGTGTGTTTAAAGACACATCCCTCATATACTTATTCTGATGAAAAATATTCTGTGTTATAAAAAATACTGTGATGTTTAAATGATGAGAGTAAACTGTGAAAGTTTCAGCTATATCCTCATTCAATTTATGCATCAAATCATCAAGGATTATAATTTTGTGACCCTGTATATTTTCCAAAGACTTTACATCGTATATACCTTCGTGAAATTGAATCACATCTTTGTAATCATTAAACTTTTCTTGGTAAACACTGTAGCACCAAATGATTTTAACAGGGTTCTGCTCGAAAATCTCAACCTCTTTTAAAATGTTTAATAAAAGAAAGGTTTTCCCGCATCCTGTAGGACCAGACACAAGACATGTAGCAGGAGCACGGAACATAAATTTACCAACGTCCATTCTAGGATAATACCCAAACACTAATGAACAAGAAAAGGTCTTCACTTAGTGTGTGAGTAGATCTTTTAAGAATAAAACTTGTTTTCTTTTCCCGCTTTTTATCCAAAGAACTTATTTATGCTAAAGAAAAATATGACTTGAGTCATAGGATTCAAGAGATTGCAATAGATCAATAGATCACGGGTGTAGGCGGATAGAGTGGGTGGTTTGATTAGGGTTTGATTTTACTGATTTACTGCTTAGGGTATGTAAAAATGGCAAATTTTAGTAAAAAATGTGACTTGTACATCAATAGATCAATAGATCACAAACTGGTGAATGACAGGAGGGTGGCTGGAGTGTAGTTTGTTTTACTTGATTTTACTGATGTTACTGATTTAGCTGATGTTGTGACTGCTTT
>JABUQX010049868.1:0-15437 GCA_015478945.1 Trachelipus rathkii | reverse complement strand
ATATTTTGTTCTAACATGGTTAAAAAAATTAAACATAAATGTTAAAGAAAGGTAATTGTGTATCATCCAAATATATTAAATACAAAACAAGAAATTAAGAAATTAGTTCAGCCTCGAACAATATCGAAGCTGTACTCGACCCCTTGAGATACCAAAACGTGAAATAAAAAATAAACAACAAAATGATTAAGCCCTTTCAACCAATATATTTATAATATAGTTATCTTTATTAATTATTAACCTAAAATATTAAAAATAACAGTTTTTAAAACTAAAACAAGTTTATTTCTTGTTGAAAAGGCTAAAATTGTAAAAACACTATTAAAGACTTATCCAATCGTCAACTGAAGGATTTTACAAGTCGGAAAAAAGCCAAAACAAATTGATAATCAAAGTATATGTACAATTATTAAATTACTTTAAATTTTACGATTCTAATGTCATTTAAATATAAAACAAAAAAATTTATGTTAAACCCAAGGCTTAAATTAAAATTATAAACAAATATGTATGATAACTTTGTTAAAGACTCTTTTTTTTTTAAACACAAAAAATTTTTATTACACATAGAATATTACCAAAAATAGGTAAGTTTAAAGTTTTGCTCTTTGCCTTCGTAACTAAATTTCTATGTTGGTTTATCCACTGGTAAGCACCAGTTTTATAAATTTAAAAATGATCTAATAATTATTTATTTCTCATTTTTTAAATGACCATCGCATAAAAGTATTTTTTACTGGTTTTCTTTTATTCTCTATCTTATTTACTATCAAACTTTCGAAGACGCAAGATCTTTTGCTTATTAACACGAACCAAACCTTGCAACGATGAATTGATCTTTGTCAAGATTGAAAACGGTCAGCATAAGTTATAGATTTATTGAAATTAGCAATTCGATCTGAGTCTATAACATATCCTACCCTCCTATACACAAAACACGTGGGGAATGATCGTGTGAGCTTATTATATGGAGCGTCTCAAAAAATTTCTGTCAAGGAAATAAGCTAAAAATAATCTGCCTGCATATAACAAAAGTTTTGTTAAAATCACAAATATTTATTGAATTAAATGTACTTTTACATTTTTCTTTTTCAGAAAAATTTATTGACTACTCGGTTTGTTGGGAAAAAAAACAACACCGACGTAACGTAAAGAGGAAGCTGCCACGTATCTGTCATTTATCCTCATTAATTTCTCGTCTATCCTTACTAATGTATATTAAATTTATTACAGGTGTGGATGAGAATACCTCCAAAATTTACATACCTCTTTCCTTTTATATATCTTTTATATGTTTTGCAATGTCTTCGCGACTTAAGGGGAGTTAGTTAGTTAAGTTCGGGGAAATAATATTTTTTCTTTTACTTCCTTGCGCTCAAGTTATATTTTCTGTCTTCAATACTTTACTATGTTGTTAATATGTGATTGTTGACTGTTAATTGTTGATTGTGACTCGCTTGCAGCATTTTAAAGAGGATTGAATAGAAATATGAACTGTATGGGTATAGCATATTAAGACTAAGCCAAGTTAGCTGGTTTTTAGTTATTAAGGTTAAAATGCATTTATGACAGCAGTCTTATTAAATACTTATAGTGTGGTTAGCATGTTCCTTAGCTACAGTTTTTATTTTTGATAGTAGTTAATGTATATATTAATTTTTACTTTGTGTAAGATACTGACAAGCCTTGAGGTCGGGTGGTTGTACATTTTAGTTCGACTGGGACAGTCTCGATAGGCCCATGTGATGTTTTACTGTCTCTATAATTTCTATTTTTCTATGTTTCTAATTGTATTTTCTGAAAATGTGGCTTCAAAAGGCTCATAGTCTAATTTCCTAAAAGTTTTCACAGTTTGCAGCTCCATATAATAGATAAAGTATTTCAAATATTTTTTTTTAATTTATTTAGCTAATCACGTAATTTTATCCTAATCTGGTTTTACTTAATATTTGACCCAATTATTTTATTTTATTTACAAATTTTGAAATTTACAATTACGAAATTTTTAAAATACTGTTGGTTGGCCCGAAACTTTCTGTTTTATTCCTTATCATTATTATTTATTAAATGGTCTAAAATTAGGTCTATGGCTACATTTAAAAATTCGATATTTTTGATATTTTTTGATAATCTTACTCGGAAAGTTAGCATTCTCACCGTGGGATTATTATTATTATTATTATTATTATTATTATTATTATTATTATTATTATTATTATTATTATTATTATTATTATTATTATTATTATTATTATTTCTTTTAAGGCGTGGGTGTTTTCTACAGTTTGTAGCCAGGGGATAATGGGGGGAAAAATTTAGAAAAAGGAGATTTGGCCTAAGACTAAGAAAATTGAAATTCGTCATCTCCAGAATATTTTCAATATGTAAGGTCGGCTTCAAAGGAGATTCTTCAGATTGTAGGTGATGTGGTGTTGTCTATGTTGAATATATGTATTACTAGATTTCATTGATGGCTTGATCTTATTCTAGTAAGTGTGCTTTGAGCTCTGCTTGAGAGCTTGTTTTGAACATTAGATTAGTCTTAAGTTAGTCTATGTGGCTGTATCCTGTGTTGTTGATGAGTGAATACAAAGGTAACGCCGGTGATGATTATGTGTTTGTTTAGTCTGTTCTCTGGAGGGTGGGAGAATGGAATTCATTTAATGTGTATAATTTTAGAACGATATTCAAAACACATTCGCGAAAAAAAATTCACCACAAGAAACAATACATTTAAGTAGGTACTATAATCTGCAGCATAGTAGTTTCAGTAATTGTGGAGCTACCAGTAATGTGACAACAAATTGATTTGGTAATAGTAGAGCAGAGGGGTGTCACCCCCGATTTTTATGAAAATCATAGGATATACTCTAAAATATAATAATGAAGAATAGTGAAAACGAAACTTGGCAGTCTCTTTAAGAGAAACCACCGTTCGGGCTGACTTATCAGGAAAAAATAAAAAAAAAAAAAAGTTACAGGCCCTCTCAAGAAGTTGTTTAAAACTGCTATAATACCCTTTTCATTTTTGATCCATCAAAGGTTAAGTCTCATTTCAGGCCCTAGGTTCAGGTTATAAGTTTGTTAGATATGCACAGAGAAAATCTCATGGGTATTACGTTAACCAGAATCATTACTTTCATAAAACCTAAACTAGGATGGACCTAAAATGAGCACAAGGCTGAATAAATTTTTTTCATAAAGAAAGCCTATAGGAAAATTTTAAATTGAGAAGTTGTAACTTTTATTCCTAAAGACTTAATCATTTTCATTTTTTTTAAGCTTGATTATTATTTTTTGAGTAGCTATATCTTGGCATTTAAAAAAAATTTTATAAGAAATGCTATGGGAATTTTAAAACTTTGAGGGGACTGCATCCCTTTTTTTTTCCCTAATGAGACCGCTGATTTTTGTTTTTCACTCTCTTCATTCTGTATTTTTTTTAGAGTGTATATCCTGTGTTTTCAATAAAAATGGAGTTGACACCCTTGCTGCTTACTATTACACAATTTTTTTTTCTGAATCATTTTTAAAAAAATATTTTTTTTTTCCTCATGTAACGAAAAAAAAAGGCGCTGGAAGTCATATATTTTTAAAAGCAGGGTATACGTATATAATATAGATATAATGTATTAAATTATATAAATAAATGGGAGATATATATATATATATATATAAATATATATCATATATAATATAATAATATTATATTATTCAAGTACTGTTACCTAAAAAATGAACCCCCATTTTCTATTTTCTGGCGAATATAACGATAAAATTATTTTAGCATATTTACTTTATACCGATCAACTTTTTTTATAAATGGCTAGGCCTTAGGCCTATATAACCCAGTAAAAAAAAATCATTAATGGATCATGCTTTAAAAACTATGTTGTAATTATTTTATAGACCCAAAAAAACAAATTAAAAATACCCGGCTGATTTGCAAATGTGAGCTGCCCCACCCGTTGTAGACAAAAAATAACCAATCCTCCCAAAACCCTCTCTAGAGCTGCAATATGATGTTATTAGATATTAGAAGGTAGTTACACGTTATTTAATTAAATATAAATGAAACATAAAGAAAAAAATTAACAAAAAAAAAACAAAAAAACATCAAATTTAAAATGAGAAAATTCAAAATTTAAATTACACTTAAAATATCAGATGAATTTATGATATTGTTGGATGCGGTTAATTGTATGCAGACTTCTCTTGTTTCTTATTCCCAACTATGGTCTCTGCACACAAAAGACCACTGTGTCTCGCGTGGGTACTTATCCAATGCCTGGACACCCCCTTACTTTTCACTGAATGGTACTCCAGCTACTTTCCATATTTCCGGCTGCTTTCCAAGAGCTGTTTTTCGTATGATGTCATTGCCTTTTAGACGTTATGATGTCAACTTTTCCCTCATGTATCGTTGGAGCTACAGCTACCTTTCCTTCTGAGCCTACTTTCATGTATGTTCCTCTGACCAAGAAAGCAGCCACCCGCACCGAACCCGACACCGCACACAACCAGAACAGTGAACTCACACTGTACTCGTTTATCATCAGATTTTTGACCAACCCACTTGCCACTCGCCTACCACCCTATGTTCATCCTTCAATATGCTCTGACATCATAACTCAGCTACTTTCCAAGCTTTCCTACTTTCACGTACTTTCCTGAATAGGCTCCTATTTTCCATCATGGGACATCATCACTTCAGCTTACATTCCCAAGCTTTCTACTTTTCAGGTTACATTTCCTGCTCACCTGTCTCTTCCCAAACTCATGAACTCCCGCATCTACTCTAGCTACTTGTCCATGTTTCCAGCACTTCTCATACTTCAACTGCCCTTCTAGCTGATTTTCATGTGACTTCTATCACACCACTTCGACCAGCGTTTTTTCTTGTCATGATCGTCAAATCACCTCCAAGCTACGTTGCCAAGCTTACTATTAGACCTGGTCCTCCTAGAGCTCCACCTCTCCCATGCTTCAGTAGCTTTCCAAGCTACTTTCAATGCGTCTAAGCTGTTTTCATGAATAGTTCACGCTGAGTCGCCACTCAACTGCTGACCTTCCCTGAGCTTTAATCCGTAATGATGTCATCACTCCCAGCTACTACTTTCCTGAAAACGTACTGTCAATTGTTCAGCTCACTTCAAGGCTTGTAGCTGCTTTCATGTCCATTCTTGAGTTGGCGCACCCCTCGTATTTTCCTGAGCGAGTTTTCAGTATGATTCATCACCTCAACCTCTTTTCTGGGCCTACTTTCCATGTTTCCAGCTACTTTCAATGCTTCTCGCTGTTTTCCTGTGTACGCTTCGCTGAGTGCTCATGTACCTTCCTGAGCATTTTTCGTATGACGTCATCACTCACTAACTACTTTCCCTGAGTACTTTCCATGTTTCCAGCTACTTTCATGAGTGGTTTCAATTTTTGGGAAAAAAAAAAAAAAAAGGGTTTTCCCATCACTGAGGCTACTTTTCGTACGTTCGTGAGGCTCTTGTACATTCCTAGCTACTTTTTATGGTAATTATTATTTGCATAACATTTTACCAATTTGTTGGGTTAGGTGTTACATTACATTTTTTTTTTTTGTTTTTTTTTAGACCCCACACTAAAAGATTAAGAAAAAAAAACCATACAGCATGTTGTTAGGAGCTATAGCGCATATACATGCACATTTTCAATTAATTTGGAGTGGGCTATTTTTATCATACAAGTGGGCTATATTTGAGGTTCACTTTGGAAGATATGTGTGTGTTGAAGGGTTGCACTAAAATTTCATGAAATTTCAGTAAAATGAGATAAAAGATGGGACTAACATAATTTAATAAATATTAACATAATTAAGGATTTCTTAATGCAGCATTGGCTGCAAAAGTCCCCAAAAATTCACTCCAAGTCCCTTTAAATATCTAAATAGAACAATTTTGGAAAATTTTTGTAAAAATCTCCCCAAAATTCCAGGAAAAATCAACTCCAAAGTCGACCGCCAAAGACACTATATAACACCTTTTGTTTCACTTACATACTCGATGCGCGATAATAGGTACATCCAAATTTGGTGGCGTAGTGTCGCGTCGTATACCTAATCTCAATCACAGGAACCGGGCTGTACATATTTTTACGTAACCAAAACAGGTGGGTTACATTTAGGCCCTAACGGTTACTAGATATATAAGCCTAATATATATATAGTAACCATAGTATATTAATCTATATAGTAATATATATATAATATAATATATATATATATATATATATACTTAATAACTATATATATATAATACATCATACATATTACTATATATCCTATCTATGATTCGACTGTCATCGAATGCGGACGCAGTGAAACCAGAAGGGAGCAGAAAAGAGAAAGCAGCATCAGAAAGACCTGTAGCAGAGTGTTGGAACAACCTCCTGACATCCAAGGATTGGAACAGCTTATATCTAAATCTGAGAAGGGAATTATTAAATAGTATGTTTGGCGTAACTGCTGTCTAATTAAAGAACCCCAGACGCAGTCATAATTTAAGGCGTTTGAAATATTACAGATCGCTCTGCAAGTAAAAATTTATTATGGCCACAATTCATTCACATATTTTGAAATATGGGAGTATTGTATTTTTAATATTCATTTTTTGCATATTTAAATCTATTTTAGCAAGAAGACCAAGGGCAGCAACAACTTTTTTTAAGATAACAGCATCTTTGCATGAAACTTTGGAATGAAATCAAACATGAAAAATGAAGAGAAAAAAAGAAATTTGAAAAGTAATAACTACTTTTGAAAAATGGAAGTTCACGAGCTTTCGCCACAAGTAGTTGGAATACCCCTAGTAAGAAATCGATTCAATAATTCCTCTTCGCCTGATAGCAAGGGGGCTGAACAACCCCCTCTATCATTTGTCTTCTTTTTGATAAGGGTTGAAGTTAAGTTTTGAAAACATTTTTCCCATGTAAGCTAAAATTTAGCTATGTGGAAAATGACGTTATGCATAAATAAATAAAATAAATACTATATATAGATATATATATATATATATACCATATAATATATATATACTATATAGTATATATAATTATATTATATACTATATAATATATATATATATATAATATTATTACTATATCCATTGGGAGGGGGAAAAATTGAGGGACACTTTAAGTAAAACTTGTCCTCCCTCCTATTCCCTTAATTATACTTGAATTGTTTTACCCTGAAAATCATGGCCTATAGTAGGAGTCATTAGCACACAAATAAATAATAATAAACAGAAGTTAATTTTTTCCAGACATTTTTAGCTTCAACCATTATTTTTTAATATACATAGCATATATTTTTTTACTCACTGGGACAATCATTACTTTTTGACAATACCTTCTTTCATTCCAGAATTTCTTTTCCTATTTGTGATACAAATTTGTAAAAAAATTTATAATTAGACATGATATCAAATTATTTCAAACATTTGATCCAAACTTGGAGCAATGGAGCAGATTAAAAATATATTACTCTAGATCCTGATAATAAGGTCCAAACCTAAGCATCTTGAGTCAAACTCCCATAGCATCTGAGTAGGTTAAACACAATCAGATCACAACCACCGGGGCCCCCCTGTTATATCGAGATACAGCCGATATACCACCGTTGATAAGCCCTGATACTTAAGATAAAACCTTTGATATGAAATATATAAACATACCATCACTCTATGAGAAATCAGAGGAAACAGAGGCAGAAGCAGGGCGCCCACCCAATCACACCACATATGTGTGCTATGCGCCCATTGTCTGGCTTCATGAAGCATAATCACCAACTAACTAGCACCAATACTAGCTATATAAATATCATAAAACCAAGCGTATAAATAATACGTATATTATATAATGACAGCTCATAGTACTACATACTTAACTATCACTAATATTATAGCCCCTGAACCAACCTCAAAAAACCATAGGATATACAACAATAATATACATATATAATAAGTTATATATATATATGTATATAGTACTATTAGTATATTATTGACTGGCAGGTTTTAGTCGTGACTCCCACCACAACGAAAAACAAAATACTGAAAACACCAGATCTCTACTCACTACGTCTTCCGCCCCGATGCGACGTAGTGCCAGGGCGGCATCGAACCAGCCATCCTGGTCTTCCAAGAGGCTAAAATTGCGAACGCGAAAGGACGCACCCCTAGAACTGACCATTGTGATCCCTTGACAAGTCCCTGCGCTCTACTTCCAGAATCCCGCTGTGGGAGGTTAAAAAGAATACAACAAACTTTATAAGTTGATAAGGCCAGTGGAAATTTAATTGTGGTCGTTCGTTGCTCTACTAAGTGAATTCTGCTCTTTTACCTTGCTATATTGTTATTCTTGTATTTCCAATCTTTACTCTTTCTCTTCACAATTTCTACTTCGGCTTATCCTCAATCTGATTTAGTTAAATTTTTGTTTCGTTTCCTCAACAATTTCTTGCCTTATTTTTACTTTTATCTTCTCTTCTTTATTTCTGTTAAAAATATACCTATTGAATTATTTTATTCTCAAGTGGAACTCTGTATAACCAAGTTAATCTTCGTATAAATATTGATAAGAATACTCACTGAATAGTATGAACCTCCTTCTCCCTCACTCCTCACTAACTCACCAAACACTTATCAGCTGCAGGTGAATAAGAGAGAGGTGCATTATTTATTTCAAAATTTTTTTATTAAACAAAAAGATATTAGAAATTATGGTATTTACAAAAAGCGCAATGAACTTTATATCAAAAAATAATAGGTATCTATATCCATATATATGCGTATACACATATATATAGATATACCATATGAAAAAAAAACTTTATGATATTTATATAGGATAAATAATAAATAATACTTGATAAGATAATAATACGTCTTTTCAGTTCAAATATGAGGTTTTCATAAAAATATGGTATAGATTTCTCTTTGTTAGAATTTTTGGATGATACTTCTGTTCATGTTTTAGATGGATGAATGAAAGATGAAGATGAGGGATGAGAATGAGGATGAAAAGTGAAAGAAATGGAAGGTGAAAATTTATCTTTAATTTTGGTTGTAAGGTATGTGTGGATTGGTATAATAGGTTTTATTGTATATTTTTTTACCCCTTTTCCCTCTTTTAGAAAAAAAATATATAATTCGACTCAATAATAATAATAAGTATAATAATAATAATAATAATAATAATAATAATAATAATAATAATAATAATAATAATAATAATAATAATAATAATAATAAAAATATAATAATAATAAAAAATAATGAAAATAATAATAATAATAATAATAATTCTTAAATAGAGATAAAAAATAATAATAATATTTAACAAAAAAAATAATAGCAGAATTATTAGCAAATTGATAATTTTGGATAATCAACTATTCCTTTCCTCTCTATTACTCCAGTATCCAATCAAAGTATTACCTGAGGTGCGGTCATGCCGTCCTCAATAAGGTATCTGGTGTTACTTTTGGAAAAAGGAAGAGCTCTGGGGCTCTTCTCGCAGCAACTGATGAATTTGGCCAAAAAAAAATTTGGACTTGAAGAATCGATGGTGATTTTTGAATCAAGAGACGTGTGGTTACGACCCAGTACTTGTCAATAAAATATATATTTAATAACCTGCTTACTTTCTTTCTTCTTCCTTTCCTTACTCCATCTCTAACTTAAGTTTGTCTTGATAATTTACTCACTATAATTCTATTCAATGTTTAACTTCTCCTTTCTTTCCATCTACATTACATTCAATTTAAAATCTCAATTTTTCTTATCATTATCTTGCTCTTTACTTATCAATTTACTCTAAATGCATTATGAACTTAATTAACTTAATCTTACCCTTTGATAAGGGAGAAACTCTTTGGTCTGATTCTACTTTCTTATTCTTTGGTATTTGGTGTTATCAAATCTGGTTGTCTTTATTTTCTTCTTTTTTTTTCCGGTTTTGGAAACCCTTTTTCTCCTTTAGTTATCTTTGGTTATTCCAATTGAGCTCGGCTTCCAATTAAAATCCTAGCTGAAAAAGATGGGGAGAAAGGAACACGGTGAAATGAAAACCATCAATATATATATATATATATATATATATATATATATATATATATATATATATATAGATATATATATATATATATATATATATATATATATATATATATATATATATATAATACGTTTGTAAATTATAATTACTACTTCATTATCTATCGATTGATGTATCTTTTTTAGTTTTTCCACTAATAAACCCTTAAAAATGTCGTCTGGCAAAAATAAAGGGTTAATTTTTTTATTTCGCCATGATAAGAGTATATTTTACAATTGCTAGCTGATCCGACGGGCGCGCTCGGTCGTTTCCAGGTACTAAAATTTCCTGTCCTCTGATTGGTTAATGTAATTTTTTCCAATTCGAAGAGTTTCAGAGTCGATTTTACACACGGGCTGCACTCGGTCTTCTGGAAACGCAGCTATAGTATATTCCTTTTATTCCTTTTTTACTTAATAAATTTATTGATCCGTTTATCCAAATTTTGGCTTACAGAACTAAGAACTCACAGTACTTATGGATATGACAAGATGCCAGATACTTCTAGAGAGACTCCACTTGTTAATCAGACAAGTTGCAAAAATTGAAAAAAGTTACATTAACCAATCAGAGAACTGGAAATTTTAGTACCTGGAAACGACCAAGCGCGCCCGTTGGATCAGCTGGCAATTGTAAGCAATACTCTTATACTTATATGTATCTATTTTATGAAATGAAACGATATATTAGTATCCTTAATATAAAAGTTAACTAAAATATTTAAAAAATTTTGGCAAGGAATTTCCGAACATGTTTTGTAAAAGATTTGTTTGTAAACAAGTATTCTTCCGCCGCAGCCAGCCCGTTTACTAATTCCCGTCGAGGATTTAACAGCGGAAGCCTGATAATGATGTTTATGTGGCGTAGAAGTGCCAAACGGGCTCTGGAAACTATGCATGTGCGCCTGTGTGCCTGCAGTCGGGCTTCTGGAAGCGCAGCTTATATCATTTAAGTGAAATTCATATATTTTTCTGTGAACTTTCAAAGAGTCCAATCTCGATGGTGACAGTTCTGTCTATATTTTATCCTTTATATATATATATATATATATATATATATATATATATATATATATATATATATATATATATATATATATATATATATATATATATATATATTAAGGAATTAATACGGAACTACTCAGTTCGGTAGAACATTTAGTACTTGAATCACAAAAAAAAATTCCTGCCGGAATTCCGGGAACCGGAATTTTTTATGAACTTTCCTTTAACTATAAAGAAATGAAAAAAAAAAAAATTTTATATAACTTTCAACATAAAATCTTATGTATTTATCAGTCACAACGTCACTTCATGAACATATGGAAAATCATCATTAAAGAGAATATCTGGAAGTCAAAAAATTTTAATAGTAAAAGGAGGAGTCTTGTATTTTTTTTGAAGAAGGGGGAAACAACAAAAGATCAATAGATCCAACCTGTAAAATAAGTGAGGTGTTGAGGAGAATTTTTCCCCAAAAAAGGTTTGATCAATGGCCCCAAATCACAGAAAATAATGAATTTTATGTAATGAATAACCAGCCATTCACAGTCACAGAAGAGAATGGATTAATTTGCCCATCATCAACCAAAATATCTTATTCCTAGTAGAAAATATTTTGTAGAGAAAATGTTACCAACTTCATACAGGAAATTGAGATCAGCAGTATTGGAGAAGGAATTATCTAAGGCTGATCAGATATCATTACTACAGATATATAGAGAAGCTAAATAATTCAAACGACTCATTTATTTCTTTAACTGCACTCTGGCTTACCAGCGAGTTTGAAAAAATGGACTGTGTACTCCATTGCAAGTATTCCCAGGTTCTCATTCTGGAATTAAAAAATCACTATGAGTTTTGAAATTACGATGAATAATTGGGAAATTCCTCCTAACACAATTCATTTGATCCTTCGAGATGGAGCATATAACATGAAACTGATTTGCTTAAGGATACACAAGTTTTTTTCTTGTTTGTCATAAACTTCAATTTATTAAAGTGCCTTATTTTCTAGAAAGAACAGTATGATTTAATAGAGAAATGTAGGAATTTCAATCATTCCAGTTTTTAAGCTGTAATGAACTTAAAAGAATACAAAAAGACTTGGATCCACATCTTGCAAGCCCACTTATGCCAATTCAAGATGTTAATACGTGGTGGAATAGCACATATTTGATTTTAGAAAGAATTGAATGTTTGAAAAGACCTCTGCAAGTTTATATGTTAAAACAATCAATCATTTAAGCTTTGACTGCTAATAAATGGCAAATACTTGAAAAAAATTCTAAGAGTTTTGCAACCATCTCATGGGTTACGGAAACTATAAGGCAATATCAATTATATCATCAATTATTCTACATATTTGAGCTCTCCAGCATATCTCTCAAACGCTGAGGATGACAGCAGAGTTCAGACCTTAAAAGAAGAGCTGAAGAAGGCATTAGGGTTTAGATTTATGAATAAAAAGGAGAAAGGATCAATAGACATATCAAAACAAGATAATTGTTTTAAATACTGTATAGTAAACCCGATACTAACTGACTTTATTTTTCTAATGAAATAAGAATTGAGTATAAAATGGATGCTTGAAGAAGAAATATACAAATAATTGAAGGTAGGAAAATGTGATTGATAATGGTGAAGTACTTGGTACAGAAGAAGGAGGTTCAGGCTGATGAGTCATTTTTCAGAGAAGCGAGCATTATCTACAATAAACTTAGATTTACCAGTACCTCCCAAAATCATCAGGAGCGTGAAAAGAAATTACCACAGAGACATTGGTACGCAAAGGTTGAGAGATAAGGCAGTGGTTGGCAAAGGAAAAAGAAAAATCGTGGCTCTTCAGAGGTGAAATTCTTAAAGAAATTTAAATTTTTTTACCAGAAAATCAATTTCTAATCTGGGAAAAAGGAATTCCTTAATTGGTGGAAAGTGAACAAGCTAAATTCAAAATAGCATACTAGCCAAAATTACTGTCCTTTCAGTCATCCATATATTCCAGAGAAATTATTTTCATTTTCAGAAACAGGAAATATTTGAGGAAAAACGTTTAAAAATGTCATGAAATACTGGTGGATAGTTTTTCTTTACTTCCTACAATTCAAATATTTTCAAAGTGTTAAAGAAAGTTAACCATATATATATATATATATATATATATGCTCTGTCTCTTCATCTCAATATGTCATAATATATATGTATATATATGCTCATATATATATGTGTATATATATATGTTATGTATGTATGTATGTATATGTATAATATGTATGTAATATGTATGTAATATGTATGTAATAATAATATGTATGTATGTATGTATCATAAAAGCTAATATTTAGAAGTTATTTATTTTTTTACAGTTTAACATTTAAAGGAGATTTTGCTTTTGGATATATGTATATGTATATAATAATAATAACTATTCTTTCATATTTCTCTGAAGAGTAAATCTCCATGTCCTTCATTCCATTCCATTCCACTCTCTCTCTCTCTCCCTCTCTCTCTCTCTCTCTCTCTTTCTCTCTCTCTCTCTCTCTTTCTCTCTCTCTTTCTCTCTCTTTCCTCTCTCTCCTTCTCTCTCTTTCCTCTTCTCCTCTTCCTCATATATATATATATATATATATTTTAAATTCTGGTCTTGAATAACCACCTTCAATATAAGTTTATTAGATGTTGCACACATTAAGGTCATAGAGAAGGGTTCCACCACTCTGTACTCTTACATACAGTTGGCCCGCACCTCCAGAAGCTTGAGATGTACAGTAAAGGCGGCACAGGATGACCTAACAGAGTAGTGCCCAAGAGAAGAAACTTGATTTGATGGTTGTTCAGTGATCTGATGATAGGTGTTCATGGTCACTCCGGTGGTAACCAATTTGAAGGGGTTAAATTCTTGTCTTGAATAACCACCTTCAATAATTGAATATTAAATGTTGGAGAGTGTAAGCATTGTCACGATAAAGTGTGTTTCTTCCCGGAAGCTGCTTGGGATTAGTCAGTGGTGCCAGCAACCTCCTGCACCAACGCCTCAACTCCCCCCAGTGACAATGCCGCGAGCACACTTTGCTCTCCGGACCTGGAAGGACGTCAGATAGTAGCGTGTAGCTGTCAGGTGAGAGCTATGTGTGCACAAATTAAGGTCACTGAGAAGGCTTTGACCACTCTGTACTCTTACGTGCAGTTGGTACACACTTGCAGAAGCTTGAGAAGTACAGTACAGGAGGAACATGATGACCGAACAGAGTAGCGCCTAACAGAATAAACTTGATTTGATGGTTATTCAGTGATCTGATGTGTTCATGGTCCCTCTGGTGGCCCCCAATTTGAAGGGGTTAAATTCTGGCGTTGAATAATTCACTGGGGAACAATTTGTAACTTTTTTTTTTGTTGAGTTTAATTTTTCAGCTGTTTAGGGTTAAATATGCATGCTAATTTCAAATCTGTAGTTACTTTTCTTCTAGCACATAATTTTTTTCTCTACACCTTATGTGAATGTGATCACTTTCTGCGATATATATATATATATATATATATATATATATATATATATATATATATATATATATATATATATATATATATATATATATATATATATGGATAGAGGTGAATGTCTCATAATATGTAATAATGCTCATGTATGTTTAGATGAATGATGTGTGTGAGGTTTTGGTGAGTTCAGTTCAGTTCACAGCCTGAGGATACTGTAGTGGGAGGTTGTGTGCCGCTGTGATATAGTGTTGCGCATTCCAACATTGAGTCCGAGTTCTTGTTTGTATACAAGGTTACCGTGTTTAGTTTTTATTTATATAATAACTGAAACCTTTCCTTATGTCTGCCTCTGGTAGTTCCCGTCGTAAGTGCTTAAACAGCCCCGATTCATTTTGCTATATATATGTGGCGGTTTTACCATTCCCAGTCAAAGGACAAACATCATTACATTTGTTAAGCAAGCTTATTTTGCATATTTTAAAGTGAAGATTGTTGATCAAGATAAATCATGGGCCCCACACAAAGTGGGCAAGCAGTGAGTCGAGAGTTTACAGATGTGGACGAAGGGAAAACGTGATAAATTTCCATTTTATATACCTATGATTTGGCGAGAGCCCAGAGATCACTTAAGTGATTGTTACTTTGGTATAGTAAAAACGTCAGGGTATAACAAGAAATACAAATGTAAAATAGAGTATCCTAGTTTACCTTCAGCTATACGCCCGGTGTCTCAGTCAGCTGAGATCCCAGTGCCAGTTTTTAAAAAATTACCAACTTTGGAAATACAGGAATACGGGTCTGACGAACTTCAAA
>JABUQX010049867.1:5000-15602 GCA_015478945.1 Trachelipus rathkii | reverse complement strand
TTGAATTTCTTGAATTAAATATCTTATTGTTTCAGTGCTCACACACTCAATCTGTTGGCGACAACAGATGTGAGTGATATACAGGGCTGGAGCAAGGGGGGCTCACAGTGGAGGAGGACCATAGCTAAGATCCAGGCCCTGTGGAACCTTCAGAACAGGGCCCCAGTGGTGGCCAACCAGATCAAGATTGTCGCCAAAAGAAAACTGAAGACTCCTGTGGTGACAAGGTAGTAGTAGTTACTATTAAAAAAAGAAATTTAGCGTAAGAAATTGTTGCCGATTAATTATAGACAAGTTCATTTTATAAGTTTTTGATATTTTATATAAAGTTATATTTATTTCTGCAGATGGAACTCCCTATATGATAGTGTGATGGTCCTTCTGGAGGTTTTAAGGGTCGAAAACCAAATGGATGCCATAAACACCATCCTCATCAAGCAGCCCAAGGGAGGTTCCCCTCTCACAGAGGTAGACGTCGAGGTAAATATAAAGTATTTTTAAAGTAGCAATTGCTCTTTTAATATTTTTATTTATAATTTAATAAATTTATTAAATTATAAATCTCCTCACAAACCCAAACCCCCTCCATTAATCCCTGTTCTGTACCTGTACCATCGCTCTTGCTTGCCCAACACTCATATCGCTACTTCGTAAACAATCTCTAACTGAATATATCCACCTTTTTTTCCGGTCGTCCGACAGGCAAAACACTCTCACATGTGCTCTTATACACTTTCTTAACCAATATGGTGTTCTCCACCTTCTCCACATGTCCAAACCATCTTACAAAATCCTCATCAAATTTGGCAGTCTTTTCCCTTACCCGCAAGACACGCTTCCATGATAAACTCGTTCCTCATCTTATCCAATCTCCTAACTGCCAAGAACGCCCTCAGATTGTCCATCTGTACAACCCTCACTCTTGATCTATTCGCCCTATTCCATACAGATACCTCGCTCTCGTGCTCCCGTATTTTTATTAATAATCAATTATGCTTACGTAACTAAGCAATATATTAATTTTCACTCTTTCAGGTCATGAACGAGTACACATTGGTCATGCAGCCTGTGGCGCAGTGTCTTGATATGCTTCAGGGGGAGAAAAGGGCATACATGGGCACCCTCCTACCCCAACTTTGGTTGATGAAGACCAGCCTTGAGGAGAAGAGTGAAAATATTCATCTTGTGTATGCAAGGCCACTAGTACAGGCCCTCCTCAGTGGCTATGAAAAGAGGTTTGGCCACCTCTTTCAGAATAGGGATCTCCTTATGGCCACTGCCCTTCACCCCTCCTTCACCCTTAAGGCCCTAGAAAGCATTGCACCTGACATGGTGGAGGAGATCGGGGACAGGATTACCCGGAAGATAGGGGACTCCATCAAACCCACTGAGAAACAGCAGCAGCGTCAGCTTGGCCAGCCAACAGAAAAAGAACCCCACAATTCAGACGCACTCCTATTCAGTAAATTGTTTTCTAGAGTATTGGTACGCAGAGCAAGCCAGCAACAGGATGTGGAAATCGTCATACGAAAGTCCATGGAGGAGTGGGTGCCCTCTCAAGAAGATCCGAGCTGTTCCTGTTTCCCCAACCAGCATAGGGAGATATGGATAGATCTATTTATAAAATATAATACCCCCATTCCTAGTTCAGCAGCTGTGGAGAGGTGCTTCAGCGCGGGTGGGGACATCCTCAGGGCCAAGAGATCGTCCTTGAAGGAGGAAAGGTTTGAGGACCTTCTTTTCCTCAAAGGAAATATGGACCTCCTGCAGGAAGTGATTAGCCAGGAGGACATGGAGGAGGAAGAGGACCTATAGCTATGAAAGTATTTAACTATTTATGTAGTTAACATTTAATAAAAAAATTAAATAAATCTGTTTTACTATCTTATAAAAGGTTTAAAATGTAAAGGCATGCTTTCGTTATCGCGCAAAAGTTTACTTTGTAATTTAACGGTATCGCCGTAGGATAGCCGAATAGCCGCATAGTTAATGCCGCACTGAGGTTTTCAAAAATGCAGTCGGATAGCCGACGACGCACTAGTTAGGTGGCAAAGCCGAATAGCCGATGACGGACCTCAAAAATTATAGGCGCGCCCAGCTCTGAATTATATATACCGTATATATATATTTTATAAAAAAACGTAATTTATATTATTTTATATATTTTTTATATAATTTTTATTATTTTTAATATTATTTATAATAAATTATTAATAGTTAAAATATAAAATTTTATAAATATATATATATATATATATATATATTAATATATATATATATATATATATTATATTATAATAAATAAATATATATATATATATATACATATATATATATATATTATATATTATATAAAATATATATATATATATATATTATATATATTATATATATATTATATATATATATATATATATATATATATATATATATTATATTATATATATATACTGTATTATATTTATTATAATATATATATATATATATATAATATATATATATATATATATATATATATACTATATAATAGTATATATATATATTTATATTATACTATATACTATATATATTATATATATGCTAAGTCTTACATGAGGGTATTGTTACCTGTGATTATTTGGATATAGTAGTGAGACTATTGGTCTGGAATAAGAAGTATAGATCTAAAAGTTCAATGTGTTCAGATGGCCAATTCTTAGGGGAGGTGCTAGGTGGAGAAGAATTGATAAAATGAGAATTAACTTATTAGAGAGTTGTGTGGTGTGAAGAAAAGGGGTAAATAAGAGAATAAATGAAAGTATGTGAGATGGTTTGGGTCATATGGAAAGGTGTGTGATGAATGAAAGTCGGATGAGTTAAGCGGATGTATTAGTGGTGAGGATGTGTGTTGGGAACCGACCGGCCTGGAGACGAAGAAAAAAGTGGATTGAGTCAGTAAAACAATGTTTGAAGGGAGAGAAATGTGAGTTTGTAGAGGCGAGAAGAAAAGGTGTTATAAAACAGGGATGGCTGGGTTTTGTGAGTGAGTATGGTTGTGGCCCACCTGGCCAAGGGATGAACCCTTACATGACGATTTACCATAGTGAGGGTCCATGGCTGTCCCATGAAGCTTTAGGGGGGATTTTCTGGAGCTGCACGAGTTCTCACTAATAGATGGTACTGAGGGCGGTAAGGCTGGGGCTTTCTTTTCGAGCTGTTTGTCATGTGTCTGTCGTACTGTGCTTGTCTGTTCCAGCTCGGTCAACGGCACCTTACTCCCATTCTTGGGGAAAATAGAAGGTAGATAAAGAAGAAAGGAAAGAATATATAATATACTAATATATATATATAATATTATATATATATATAATTATATATATATAATATATATATATATAGTATATAATATTATATAATATAATATATATATATATATATATTATTATAATATATATATATATATATATATATATATATATATATATATATATACAGGGTATATATTGATTTCTATTGACTTCACCAACATCCATGTCTTAAACTCTAACTCTGCTTCCGTTTGAATACCACCTCTCTAACTCTAACCCTAATCTTTTGCTCTTGTCTGAGACACAGATGGCTAAGAATTCATCCTCTAACTCGTTTAATGTATCCAACTATAACTTATTTCATAATTTCCGTCTAAAGGGTGGATCCGTCTAAAGGGTGGAGTATGTGCCTATGTAAACATTAACAGGGTTCACACTGAAATTTTGAATTTGATTTCCCTGACTTTCCCTGACCAAATCCGCAAATTTTCCCTGACCAGCGTGTTCGTTACTTTGGCGTATAAAATATCTAATTAATCATTATTGCAGCCTATTTACTCAGTTCATACATTAAATTATTGAAAATTTACTTTAGAAACTGTTCATCATCATCATGGATGAATTAAAAAAAAATATTTATTTTTTTTAGTAATCAGGCTATACCTTCCCATAGCCGTCCAACGCACCTTTTTATTTTTTCCAAAAGTAAACTTTTATTTATACAAAAAGGAAATAAATTAAAAGCTTACATTAATGGACTAGGTGAATAACGTCCACTGTGATCACAAAAGTTCTAAATGGGGAGATTTAGGTTAACTTTTTCTTCTCAAGCATCTGAATTTTTTATTTTATAGCGTCTTCTTCTGTCAAAGCTTTCAGTTTTTAACATCTTTCTCTGCTCTTCAAGTTTATAGATCTGTATGGATAATTTTCTTTTTTCAACCTTTTTATTCTCTTCTTTTTCTTGTTCTGTTTTGACTCTTTGAGATGTTCTTCATATATCCTATGGGAAGCTCTTACATTTGTCAACATTTTTTGAGTGATAGGAACTTTATGAATACTTTCATGAGATCTTATAGCATTGTGCACTGTTCTTTGAGAAATCAGACTATGTTCTTTCAGATTCTCCACTAAAATTGCTTAATTTATAGAAAACCCTCCTTCCACTGTCGCATTTCCATGCGAAAATATCAGTCCTAATTTAATAATTTGCCACAATTCCACATAACATTGATTCCCAGGTACTATAGAAGAAAAAAACTAATCAAGTCTCTTAGAAAGACAATCACCATCCAAAAATATTTTGAATTTTAATTCAAGGGTAGAATGAGCTTCACTGCAAAGTAGAGTGTATTGTGCTTTTGCTTTCTAGAAAAATAGGGAGCAAGTCCATGGTTAATCACATATTTACATTTCATCGGCCCCATTTTAAAATTTGAAGCTACCGCACTATCTGGAAACATTAATTTAAATGTTTCCCCCTATACCTGCACATGAGTTTAAAGACATTTTATCATCCACCACCTTTAATGCCCATAGTATTTCAGATCCTGTAACATCCTTTAATGCAAAAAAGATGAAACTGATTGATAAAACTGATTTTGGTTTGGTTATTAATTAGAAACACTCAGGGGATCATTACCAATGCGGTTGAGTATGATAGAAGTTGATGGAATGGCCATAATTTTCAGTGAACACCCACTTTCACTAATATTTGTATTATTAGAACACGTAACGAAAAAGTTTTTCAATGATGGTTGGTCCTGCCGAGTTTTGATTAAATTCAAATGTTTCCCCTCTTGAATGTGAAACTTCGGCTTGGCGTCCCATGTTATATAGATCAAAGTTCTTTTTAAATACTTTACAGTATGCCTTGGAACTATCAGGTCCTTAACCCAACCACCTGATAAAACTGTGGGCTTCAGTTTGATGTCCATCCAAACCACTGGTCGTTAAAGTTAGTTTTCTTGTTTGAAGTCATTTTATAAATAATAAATACCTTCAACTGCAGAAAAATCCAAAATCACTTTGTCAAACCTCAAAGAAAAAAATACCTCAAAAAGTATAAATCCCTAAAAAGAAAAAGATATAAACAGATTAAGTCATAAGTCATACAGTCTAAAACACATCCATACACCAATCACCTTCAATCAAAAGGATGAACTTGGAACAACCTCTACGAACAGAATAGGAAGAATAGTAGGTAATAGTGAACTAAAAATAGAAAGAAACATGATAGAAGTAGATTTATGGAATGTCATTACTCACCCATCCTTTTCATTCACTTATCAAATACATCTCTTATTTCACAATTATACAGTAAGGAAAAATAAACATAAAAAGAATATGCAACTTGGTCCATGGATCATTCTTCATATGTTTTGAAATTTTAAAATTTCCCTGACTTTTTTGGAATTTCCCTGACTTTCAGCATATCTTAAAATGTTTCCCTGACTTTCCCTGACCAATTTTTTTTTTTTTCTGACTTTCCCTGACCTTTCCTGACTTTCCAGAAAGTGTGAACCCTGATTAACACTCCTGTAACACGTCTCGTGAATCTCGAATCTCCTAACTTCGATGTTCTGTGGCTTAAAATCTTTCTTCCTTCTACTACAATAATCTTGTGCTTCTGCTACTGTTCTCCTAACAGAACAGATTTTCACGCCTTTTTTGAATATCTTACAACTTCTCACGAGACTGTTATATCTTTTCATCCAAATACTGAGGTCCTCTATTTAGGGGATTTCAATATACACAACACTGAATGGTTGGGGTCCTCTCATACTGATTTAGGTGGGGAGGCCGCCGAATCATTCAGCATTCTCAACGATCTGGAACAACTAATTAAAGAACCAACACACATTCCGGATCGTCCCAACCAATTCTTGAACACACTTAACCTATGTTTCACACTAGTCCTTCTCTTTATAAATACACCACCTTCACTCTTATCGGTAAATCTGACCACAACCTTGTATCTCTTAATTTTAATACTCTCTCTCCAACAGCTCCATCCTGCCCTGTGCATTCTTTCTGGCACTTTGATCGGGCCGATGGGGGGGCCTTGCGTCTTCTACGCTAACTATAATTGGAATGACTGCTTTGCCTCTGATGACGCTTCGGCTTCTGCCGACAAGGTGGGAGCTGTAATCGTTGATGGGATGGAGCAGGTTCATCCTTCTTCGACTAAATCTTTCTCTCCTCATAAATCCATGGTTCGATCGTACTTGTTCTCTGGCCATTCAGGCTAGAGACATAGCGTATCGGGGGTAAAAAATTCTCGTTCTCCAATCACTCTCGCTAATTTTTCATTCAGCCTAGAAATTTTTGCAGGGATACTCTTCGACGAGCAAAGCGGCTTTCATCAAACGAAGTGCGCTAACCTCCTTGGTTCTCCTACTGACAAAATCTTTCTGGCCTCTTGCCAAAAAAAAACATCCCAACAACTTCTGTAAATCTACCTTTCCTATTCTTATTCGATCTGATGGTTCTGTTTTTGCTAACTCTCCAACTGAAAGGCTAATCTCTTCGGCCCCCTATTTTCCTCTAAACTCAACCCTGGAACATCCTTCCTCCTTCCTCTTTCCTCCTCCT
Source organism: Trachelipus rathkii (assembly GCA_015478945.1). Taxonomy (NCBI): domain Eukaryota; kingdom Metazoa; phylum Arthropoda; class Malacostraca; order Isopoda; family Trachelipodidae; genus Trachelipus; species Trachelipus rathkii. Next base: position 8,721 of record JABUQX010049867.1, on the reverse strand, counting down.
TCTCTTCTCAAGCGTGTCCTATTTGCCTTTGCCTGCATATTACCATTTGATCGGGTGCTGGGCCTCCTGAAATCTTATTGAAACGTTATGGAAGGCGGTGGCCCGATGGTATTCCTCCCGAGTTTTGAGGAAGTGTGCTTCCATGCTGGCCCTCCTCTCGTTCAACTATATTCTCTATGCCTCAATTACTAGCACTTCCCTCAGTGTTGGAAGCGCGCATATGTCCAACCATATTCCGAAAAAGGAAGCCGCTTTGAGCCTTCTAACTATCGCCCTATAGCTCTAAATTTTGTATTCTATCTAAGATCTTTGAAACCCTTCTCAACTCTCATTATCTTAGACCATCTGGAATCTTACTTTCCCTTCTTTCCGATAGCCAGTACGGCTTTCGGCGCCCGATTTACTGGTGATATACTTTTCTATTCTAACAGATTTATGGTTTTCCGCCCTTTAGGAAACTACGGGGAGACGCGTGGTGGCGCTTGACATATATCCAAAGCATTTTACCGGGTATGGCACGCGTCACTGCCTCTCCAAGCTCCCCTCCTTTGATTTCCTCCTTCTCTATTTGCTTACTTATGTCGAGCTTTCTTTCAAATGCTCAATATTGGCTTGTTGTTGATGGCGACTTTCTCTTTTTCTGTCCAAATAGTGTGTTGTCCTCGGGTTCTATCTTTATATCCTACTTTATTCTTGCTTTTCATTAGTGATCTTCTCACCTGCACCTCTTAACTCTATCCACTCATATGCGATGACTCGACCTTCATTCTTCAACTCATTTCCAATTCTGGCTCCTTCTTTTACTTTCTAGAAGGCCTCTCGTCTGTAATCTTTCCGATTCAAATTCTCGCTTGATCTGGATAGAATTTCCGGGTGGGGTCGTCTTCAACCTTGTGAAATTAATTCTTTAAAAAACCCAACTTCTACAAATCCCTCTCTAAAAACACCTTCTAACCTTCCTATCTCTTTCGACGGTTCTCTCGCTCTCCTGTTGACAATATAAACTCCTTGGCCTGAACTATTAAACAAAAAAATGTCTTGAAACCTCACCTCACAATGGTTGCTAGGGCGCCTCAAAGAAACTGGAGTTCTGTTTAGACTGCGAGAACTTTTTTTCCTCTCCAGGTTACTCCAGCGTATACAAAGGGTCTTATCGCCCTTGTTATGGAGTACTGCCTCTCATATCTGGGGGGAGCTCAGGTTTCACCGGCTTTGGGATAGGGTCGAGTCAAAGGCCAAAAGACTTATAAACTGTCCTGCTCTCTCGTTTCCCTTGACCCTCTATCTTTGCGGCGCGATGTTGGTGCTTTATCTCTTTTCTATAGGTACCATAGCGGCAAGTGCTCGAGGGAACTTTCCACTCGCGTGCCACCACCTTTAAGACGCCCTCGTACCACAAGGGGTGCTGTGTCGGCACATGAGTTTTGTGTTGATATGTAGCAACTCCAGACTAGTTCGCTGCGGTGCTTCCTTCTTTCCTGCCACCTCTGTTCTGTGGAATTCTTTCCATCTTCTGGGTTTCCCTTCTCAATTTAATAACCCTCACTTTAAAAGCCCGCGTTCTGTGCTCATCTGCGTAATTTACGTTAGTTGGAATTTCTGTTGAGTTTAACAACCCCTCCTTGAATAGGGCTTTGCCCGTGAGCGGCGGTGACAACTGTAAAAAAAAAAAAAAAAATATATATACTTTTAGACAATTTTCCCGAAATATTTCATCATAGATCTCTCAAATAGCAGAATGAGTATTATCCTGAATAGTTATTGATTTTAAATCCGATTACCGTAGATAATTTTATAATATTTTAGTACTATATTTGCACAAAAGAAAATCAGTTTACCGATGATAAGAGGTAATAGAAGACTAAAATTAATACTTTAAAGTAAATAAATATTATAGTGCAACATTTTAAAAAGCCGAGACTTTAATCTACAGCTAGAGAGAGATATAAGACTTCAACCAAAATCAGTTTTTAGTGTTTTGTCTTAAAATTCTCTCTCCTAAAACAAAACTCCAAAAGCTAAATATTTTCCTGCCATTATTAAATAAATACCTTTCCTTAAAGCTGACTCCAAACAACGAAGAATTTTAGGAAGTTTTATAACAGGATCTTCATCTTTGTTTATTGACTTCCGACATTTGAATTCTCTTTTAAGCTTCGCGACAAGCCTGACCAAAGTTCTGCTAACTTTGTAATCACGAACGATCAAATTTCGTCTATTTGTTAATTGTTCAGAACACTGTAAATATGAAAAAGGAAATAAAAACAATTATATAATATATTGTTATTACAAGAAAATTAATGGAGGTATGAATAAAAGTTACATGATATATATATATATATATATATATTATATATATATATAATATATAATATATATATATATTATATATATTATAATATATATATATAATATATATAATATATAATATAATATATATTATATTATATTCTTTCCTTTTTTTCCTCAAGACTGGGGGAAGGCATGGACATGCATCAGTAAGAAAGTAGTAGAAAATTGACACAAGTCGAAAAGAACCCACGGCCTTACCGCCCCCTCTATACCTTCATATAAACCGAAAGGAAAAATACCCCCCCCCCCCCCCTCCCTCCCCATCGCCTTAAAATGAAATCCCGTTTGCAAGTGTCAAAATAAAAATGCACCAAGGGAAATCAGAAGACCATGATGGACCTCACTGTGATTTCTTGTCAAATGTAGGGTCCATCCCTGACCAGGACCACAATTATAGCCCCTCACAAACCCCGCATTCTCTCCTACTATGCACCTTTCTTCTCACCTTTGCCAAACTAACATTTCTTTCCTTCAGACATTCCATTACTAATTCAATCCACTTTTTCTTCAGTCTCCCAGCCAGTCGATTCTCAGCACACTCACCACTATACATAGCTTAACCAACAGATTATCATCCATCCTTTCCAAATGACCACCATCTTAATACACTTTCATTTATCTTCACATTTACACCTTTCTTCACACAACTCCTTAACACTTTCAATCCTCATTGGTTATCAATCTACTCAGACCATTACCACACTCCTAAAAGATTGTCCATTCCTGAAATTTTTGACCTTAGATGTAGATATCTCTTATTCCAGACCATAGTTTCACTACTATACATTAACACCGATAACAGCATACCATCATGCAACTCAAGACTTAGTCCCATTGTACCCAGCAAAAATTTATTTGCACAATCCACCATTCTAAACTTTCCTACTACATTCTGCATCATCTCTTCCATTTTCATCTAACATATAACCTAAATATTTAAACTCGGATACCTTTTCTGATTGCCCACCATCCAACATGATTTCACACAGAATGGAATCAAAAGTATGTAAGAAAAAATGGAATTGAAAGCGAATGGCTTAATATTAATAGTGAGGCGAGGCAGGGATGTGTTATGTCTCCTTGGCTAATTAACTAGTATATGTATGGGGTGATGAAAATATTAGATGTAGGAGTGGTAGGGGAAGGTGCTAATACTGATGCAGAATGAGTGGAGGGTGCCCTACTTATTGTACACTGATGCATTTGGTTGTTGTGTGGCAAAATCTTGAAAAAAAAGTTTGAGAGGATTATTAAAGGGTTTAGCAGGGTGCATGGTAAAAGGAGGGGTTTGTAAATAAATGTAGATAAGAGTAGGTGATGGTAGTGAGTGAGGGAGTCAACGGTGTGGAAATCATGTGGATGGTGAGCA
>JABUQX010049867.1:0-2500 GCA_015478945.1 Trachelipus rathkii | reverse complement strand
TCTGTTTTGCGTTCATATCCAAACTCATCCTCCAGACAACATATCATATACCCATACTTTATATTCACCACCCCTCTTCTAGACAACATTCTTACAGACATCCCTATCCCTTATAATCCATACGTGTAGGGAAAAAAAATTGCCCACATCGTATGTCCTGGCGTGTCGTAGAAGGCGACTAAGGGACCGTGGTAGTTAGGTTGCCTGCCTACTACCACTTATCTTTTAGCCAGGAATGCTTTTAATGGGGGCCAAATTTTTTTGGGGGCCTTTCGGGAAAAGGAAGGGGGTCGTGATTCGCAGTAAGCGCCCCTTCTAGTCCTTTCGGCGAAAATGTATGAATCGTATCTGTAAATGAAATGTCAGAGGAGTTGAGGAGAAGATGAGAGAGAGGTGATGGATGTATTTAGAATGGGCAAATTTGATTTTGCTCGCTGTGACCGAAACAAAGATTGAAAGGGAAACGGTGAAAATGGAGTGGATTTGGTGTGAATTGTCTATTTTGTTGGCTGGTGGAAAGGAATGAGAGGGGGATAGAAGGATTTGTAATTCTGATGAGGAGTTTGTGTAGAAGAGCTATGGTAGATTGGTGTGTGTGATACTAGAAGTCTAAAATGTTAAATTTTAAGTTTGAAAAAGGTCAAAAGTTGTGTGGTTGCGACACATGATCCAATCTGAGGGTAATGTTGAAAAAGAGTACGATTTTTCTGGATTAAGTCTGAATGCATGTTTTGGATGAATTCGTTCATTTTGCCACAGTATCTGCCCATTCAAGGATTTTTTTTTACAGTTGTCACCACCATTCACGGGCAGAGCCCTATTCAAGGAGGGGGTGTATTACCCTCAAAAGGTTCACTCTCTAGCGCAAATTACACATATGAGCACAGACGGTAGGCCTTTAAAGTGAGGGGATAATTCAGTAGGAAAGACTGAAGGATGGAAGAGATTCCACAAACAGAGGTGGTGGAAACGACAGGAACACCATAGCAAACTAGACCTTGGAGTTACCAAACCTGTACACAATACTCGTCGCGAAGATACAGACACCTAATTGTGCTACAGAAGGCGTCCGTTTAAAGGTGAGTGGTACGCGAGTTGATAAGTTCCCCCAGCACCTGCCGCTGCACGGTACTTATAGGATAGAGATAAAGCACCAACATCGTCTTGCAAAAGATAGAGGGGTCAAGTGAATGGAACAGTTTATAAGCCTTTTTGCCGTTGACTCGACCCTGTCCAAAAGCCGGGTGAAACCAGATATGAGAGCAGTACTAATCCATACAAGGGCGGATGAGACCTTTGTTATAGCGGAGCAAACTGAGGAAAAGGAGGAAATTCTCCACAGTCTAACAGAACTTCCAGTTCTTTGAGGCCGCCCTAGCAACCATTGTTGATGTGAGGTTTCCAAGACATTTTTTCGTTCATGTTAAGGTCAAGGATGTTTACATTGTCAACAGGAGAGACCACAGAACCGTCGAAAGAGACAGGAAAGTTAGAATGTATTTTGGAGAAGATTTGTAAAAGTTGGGGTTTTAAAGAATGAATTTCACAAGTTATTTATATCCATCAGCGAGAATAAAATCGAAAGATTAAGACGAGAGGCAATTCCAGAAAGTAAAAGTGGGAGTAGAATTGATATGAGTTTAAAGAATGAAGGGTCGAGTCATCGGAATACAAGTGGATAGAGTTAGAGGTGCAGGTGAGAAGATCATTAATAAAGAGTAGGAATAAAGTTAGGAGATAAGACCAGAACCCTGAGGAACACCACTATTGAAGAAAAGAAAAGAAGAAGTCGCCTCATCAACAACAGCCGATATTGAGCATTTGAAAGAAAACTAGACATAAGTAAGCAAAGAGAAAGGAGGAAACCCAAAGAGGGGAGGCTTGGAGAGCAGTGACGCTGCCATACCCGGTCAATATGCTTTGGATATGTCAAGCCCACCACCCAAGCTCCTAAGAGCGAAAAACCATAAATCGGTTATGATAGGAATGTATATCCCAGTTAACTTCATGCAGCGAGAAGCCGTTTACTTGGCGATCGGAGTGGTTTCCAGATGATCTTAAAGAAGTGAGTTGAGAAGGGTTTCAAAGATCTTAAGATAGAATACAAGTGAAAGCTACAGGGCGATAGTTAGAAGGATCAGAGCGCTTCCTTTTTTCGGAATAGAGATTGGACATGTGAGGAGCTTCCAACACTGAGGGAGGGAAAGTGCTAGTATTGAGACATTAGAGAATATAGTTGAGCTAGGGCCGAAGAGATTAGCCCTTTCAGTTGGAGAATTAGCAACAAAATGATCAGATCAAATAAGAGGAGGCAAAGGCACGATTTACAGAAGTTGCTTAGAGAATGAAAGATTTTGTCAGTAGAGAACCAAGGAGGGGTTAGCGCACTTCCTTTGATGAAAGCCAGCTTTTGCTCGTCGAAGAGTATCCCTGCAACGATTCTAGCTGAATGAAAATGCGAGAGTGATGAGAGAACGAGAATTTTTCCACATCTGATACG
>JABUQX010049866.1:37500-44671 GCA_015478945.1 Trachelipus rathkii | reverse complement strand
CGACGCTGGTTCGGTTCGGGTGGTTGGGTGTTTAACCGTTTTCGCATTTATCATTGAAACGCTTTCGCGTTGCGCCGCTGAGTATTATTATTATTGTGTGTGTGGCGTGTATTATTATTATTATTATTATTATTTTATTATTATTATTATTATTATTATTATTATTATTATTATTATTATTATTATTATTGTGTGTATCTTATAAAAAAACGGTTCAGCATTATTATTATTTATTATTATTATTATTATTATTATTATTATTAATGTCTGGCGCGTGTGTGTGTGTATTATTATTGTGTGTGTGTGTGTGTGTGTGTGTGTATTATTAATAATATTATTAATATTATTATTATTAATATTATTATTAATATTATTAATATTATTATTAATTATAATAAATAATAGCAATACAATATTTATTAAATATGTAACCATTATTATTATTATTATTATTATTAAACCTTGATTTCAGAACACCAACTAGCATAGTGTAACTAACAATAATATATTATTATTATTATTATTATTAATGGCAATAATAGTTAGTGATAAATATATTATTATTATTAATATTATTATTATCTATATTTGGAAGCCTCGAAAAATTAAAAATTAAAATATTTAATTCTATTTTTCTGATTCATCATATGATATTCTTGTCCTAACTTCAAATGACTGATAGTTAGTATTTAACTTGATTAATTTTTTGTCATTATTAAATCATTTTGTGATAACCTTTGTAAGTAGGTCTAAATCAATGTTTTCTTCTGTAGTAACTCTTGTCAAATCATTAGACGTTTTCTTTTTATAGAGAAACAGAATGGAACATCCAAGAAATCATTGATAAAAACTTTTTGTGGAGAGCAATGATTTGAAAATTTATTCTTGTTGGTACGATTTTGATACACGGATGTTTTTCTCAAACTGTTAAAGAAAAACTTTGAGCAGCTGGAGATGAAATAAAATAAGTAATAAAAGAACAAAAATTTAAAAAAATTGAGGAGTGCTTTGAGAATGAAGAACAGTCATCATCTCCACCTAAAGAAATTCTTCTCCAAGTAGAAGCCATGAGGAAGTTCTCATTACCATCAACGTCAGCACGAAACCAAAAAAGAGAAAGTATAGAGAGAAATGCTAAAATCAAAACAAAAGAACTAGGTAAAGACTAAAGAATGGGAAAGTTATTTTAAAGGAAAAACAGCATCTCTAAATGCTGCAGAAGGGAAGGTTTTGCAGTGATGTAATAGTAAAAAAGAAAGGTTTCCATACATCACATTTATAGCAAGAAGAGTGTTTGAAGTCAGTGCTTCATCAGTATTCTCATAGAAACCTTTCTGAAGCAGGTAATATAATTGAAGAGAAGTGAAATATCATAATTACGCTGAAACATATGAAGAACAATTATTTTTTTTTTTTATCACATTATTCGAACATTCAAATAAATTTAGAGCAAAAATTAGAATAGTGAGAAAAGTAAAGAAAAAATCGTCAGTTTCTTTCCATTATTTATTTTACATATAATGTTAAAAAAATATATATTGAATATATAAACTTCGGAAAATAGAGAAAAATTTGTTCAGTTTTTTCATGTTTCTTATAATACTAACTAAATTTTTTTTATATATATTAAATATAGTTATATAAATATTGTTAATCTAATTGTTAAATTAACTCGCATTTCGAAATCAGATTTGGTACAACCTTTGCAGTATCAGAGATGAGTCCGTTGGATTTGACCGGAACAAGATCTTTGAGAAAATGGTCGGATCTAGCCGGAATCTAAACCGAATCCTGGATCCGGTACACCTCTAATATATATATATATATATATATATATTATATATATATGATAGCAAAGGCAGTATATATATATTATATATATATATTATATCAAATATATTTTATTATATATATATATATATATATATTATATATTATATTATCCTCTGGAGGGGCAAAGGCGGGGGTCTACCAATTTTCAAAAGGCCGATATACCCCGATAGACGGCTTTTGAGAAGCGTGCAAATGAAGGGTAGTGTGAGAAATAGATAAAGGGAGTGAGTGTGTTCCAGACTTACCAGATTAAGAATGGCGGTTAAGTCTGGGGAAGAGGGAGTTGGATAAAAAAAAAGATGAGGACTGTGTAGAAACCTTTGTGGCAACAGAGTCCTTCTCAGTTGGGAGAGATTAGCGATGCAGCTGGAAAGTTCAGAGAGCATATCCATTGTATTATCGTTAGAACAAAGAGAGTGAGGCAGCAATTCGAAGAATAGAAAGAGACAGGAGATTTGTTTAGTGGAGAGTGAGAGCAGCAAAGCTGATAGGGAAGAAAAAGTCCTATGCGTCCCTACGCCTTTCAAGAGAGCTACAGTATTGTGAGAGTAAAAAAAGCAGCCTTCAGTAAGTAGGGATAAGGGCAAACGACACTCTTATTAAAGAGCGAAGCAATTGGGATGGGGTGAAGGAAATTTCTGACGGCTCCTTTGAAATACGAACTTTGAGAAGTTGTTTAGAAAGAGAAAAATGTGATCCTTCCAAAAGAGAGAGAGAGAGAGAGAGAGAGAGAGAGAGAGAGAGAGAGAGAGAGAGAGAGAGAGAGAGAGAGAGAGAGAGAGAGAGAGAGAGAGAGAGAGAGAGAGAGAGAGAGAGAGAGAGAGAGAGAGAGAGAGAGAGAAATAATGTGATCCTTCCAATTAAGATCGAGAAAAACAAACACCAATAAAGGATAGATGAAGGCTTAAGTTGTGTTTTTTCGATGATGGTGTAGCTGTGTGGAAGGGTGTGACGAGTAGAAAGATTAAGAAACTTTTTTGAGGCATTGAAAACAACTTTGTTCTCAATGTCACATTTAGAAATTCTAGAAAGATCAGAAGCTAATTGCTCCAAGGTTGTTCTTCTTCTAGCGTTAGCTAATTGCTGCTGGGAGGGACGTATTTCAAAATGAAAGAAGTAATGAAGGGTGGAGCCGTCAGAAATATGACTCCGAGGAAGGCGAAGAAGTAATAAATAGAAGGTAATTAATGAAAAGTAGAAAGGAAGTTGGGGAAAGGAAAGAACCTTGAGGAATAACATTAATTATAGATTTAAAGGATTAAAGGATGAACGATGGCCGTCAACAACAGCTGATATAGAACGACCAGAAATTAAATCAGAAGGGAAGAATAGATATCGAAAGAGAGAAGTTTGGAAATGAAAACATTTTGTGAGACTCCATCGAATACGATCGATATGTCGATATGTCTAGCACCACAGCGAAAGATTCATCGAAATGTCGAAGGTAAGTGGACCAAGAATCTGAAAGAAGGGGAAGAAGATGAGCAGTAGAGGAGCGTATCTTACTTAAGTCATCCTGACAATCAGATGTAAGATTAGAAGAATTGTGGTTTCCAAATCATTCTCTTAAACATAGATTCGAAAACTTTAAAAAGAACAGAAGTTAAAGCGATATCACGATAGTTGAATAGGTGAGAAAAGTCCTTTTTCTGGGAACAGACAAAATGAGCCCACGTTTCTATTATTCACTTATACATAATGGCCCCCGGTTTTGGTATTAATATTCACCATGCGCGGCACCCTGTTTGGCCCTACGTTCGATTGCGAGCGGGAGGAATACGTAGTAATGCTCTTCTTGAACAGTATAAGTATTCTCGGATTCTTCTTTTGTCTCGTCGTAGCGTAGTGGTCAAACACTTGCACGCTCATCTGCTAGGATCCAGGATCGAATCCCAGCATGGTGAAAATACATCAGGGGCGTATTTACAAATTACAGTTTTGCCAAAGTAGAATTAGAAACTTGTAGATAAATATTTATACTATATATATATATATGTATATTATATATATATTAAGTTTAAATATATATATATAATATATATATATATATATATATATATATATTATAATATTATATATATATACATATAAAGTTTTGTTACACCTTTTGGATAATGTGTGAAAATACACAGAAAGTGTTGGTAACTTCCTTTTTTTATTTTCCTTGTGGATTGTGTTAAAAGTACATTTCTCGTGCAAAAGAGAATAAATTTAAACGATATAGTATATATATATATATATATATATTATATATATATATATATATATAATATATTTATATAATATATATATATATATATATAATATATATATTATATATAGATATAATATATAAATATTTTGATTATATAAACTTTATATAATACGTATATATATTAAAAGTAAGATGTTAAATTTCTTAAAAAAAAGTTTTGCTTTTATTAAGTGAAAAAGATGCCTTGTACGTAAATAGCGTTCGATCGAAATTTATTATTAATTCAAATTGATTACAACTCGATTCGAAACGGATGTTTTTTTTTATTTCTTACAAAGGAGAAAGAGAACATGTGTGTGTCTTCTGTTGAACAAATCACAAACAAGGGCAAAAGTTAAAAGGCCAGAAAGTTAATTTGCCTGTTTGATCAAGTTTTCCTGCATCATTGAAAATATTTTTAAACTACACTCGAGTTTCAAGGTGATATATATTATATATATATATATATATATATTATATATATATATATTTATTTTTTATAAAAAAATATTATTTTTATATTATATATATATATATATATATATATATCTATGTATATATATATATATATATATATATATATCAAATTAATTTATTGTAACCTGAAAAGGATACTATTATGTTACTAAATTTATAAGATTCAAACCTTTTAAAAGGTTTTTCTCTGTTCCCCACATTTGTGAAGTATAAAGAAGAAAGTTGCTTTTTAGAGAGGTTAATTAATCATAAAGAACCTTAATGAGGAATTTCAACAAGGAACTCTCGATAAAGAAGAATTAAAGAATAATGTGTCTTTCCTTGACAGGATTTACTTTTTTAAGATTACCACGAAACGATTTGATACGTTTTATTTTATTACCTATGCTAAACATCACTCTAATCTTTGCAAACTACTAAACCTTAGATCCAACCTGTAGCTCCTATTACGACCATATTCAACTGCAGTAAAAATTTTACTATTGGACGAAAAGAGATTTCTTTCTTTTAAACAATTTTAGAGTCCCAATCTTCAAACTAATTTCATTAGCTATTTTCTTATTATTATCGAAAGATTTTGCCTTACTCTTCACTCTCTCAACTCTATTGACAACAACAATAGTTATTTACATACAGGATATTAAAAATTTAGCTCATAAATTTATTATAAATTTAATTCAAGGAAAAATTTTTCTCCCAATATTTTTTTCAAGCATTTAAGTATTCCAAAGAAGTTATATCAGCAGGAGAGCATTGTGATCACCAATCCTGGCAAAAAAAAATGGGCGTTTTTTTTTTTTTTTTTTTTTTTTTTTAATATACAAATGAAACGTGCATTCTGTAAGTTTATTAAGTGTTCCAGGAAAAAATATTTATATATACTTTTAGATGGTGACCTTTTCAAACATATGATTGTAGTCAAAATTGAGAACAAAATCAATGATTTTCTCCATTCTTTTAAATCTAAAATATACTGTAATTCGTGACTCTTACAATTATCTTTGTACATCAGGTTCTGTCCCCGGCGTTTTATATGGCTAACCTAATACCCACAAAACAAAGATTCCTGTAGGACCAATCTTATATGCTATCAACATTCCCAATTACAAATTAGCAAAATATTTAATGATTCCATTAAGAACTAACTCATAACCAATGCACATTCAAAGATTCCTTTGAAATCTCTTCCTAATTTCAGAACCTGCAATTCAATCATAGCTATTTAACACGCTTTGACATTGAATTTATTTTTACAAATATTCCTGTTTCAGAAACATGTAAAATTGTTAGTGATCATATTTTCCAAAATTCAAACTAACCCTTTCTCCAACAGTCTAAATCGCGAACAATTTTCTCGATTTCTAAAATTAGCCACTGGATATACTATCTTCATGTTTGATGGGAAATTACACTGCCAGATATATAGCACGGCAGTGGGTTCGCCCCTTGGCCCTACTTTTGTCAACACATTTCTTTCCTACCACGAATAGAAATGGTTATATGAAGGTCCCCTTAAATTGAAACCTATGACTTTTACCGTCATTACATTGATAACTGCCGTGTCTTCTTTCATAACGAAGACCACTTTCCTTTCTTTCCTTAATTATTTCGAAACATTAAAACATTAATTTTACCTTTCAGTGCGAATATAATGGTTCGGTTCTCTTCCTATTCTCGATACTTTTATATCTCCTTCTTCTTATGGTTTCACTATTTCTATGTATTATAAACCAACTAATACCATACCTGAAGCCAATTTCTTTAGCTCTATCACTCTATCTCATAAAATTGCCAGCCTCAAGTACCTCACACTAAGACCCTATAACTTTTGTTCTGATCGAAATAGCCTTATTCCATAAAATTTCTATTCAATATTTTTCTTTCTAACTTATTTAATAAACTGGTTTCCTTATTACTCAACAACATCTACCACCTTAAAACTACTTTTTACTATGCTCTTAAATGTCCTGTCTATCCTAGGCTCCTTACATTAGGCATCTTTCCAATGATCTTCACCTAAAAACTGGAAACATTTTTAAGATTCACGTTTGATTGCGGTCTTGCATCGTTTATAAATAAAATTGTGCGGACCATAGTGCTGACTATCTGGATCAAACAATCCTACAACTGAAGATGCAAGCTTTCAAACACATGAACATTTCCCTCGTACTAATCTTTCTATATCCCAATCAGAGAATTCAGCAATTAGATATCATTACAATCTCACTGAACATCCCATATCCCTCTAGACCTTTTTCTATTCTCCAAAATGCTTTCACAGATGAACAGATACTTAATTTTCTTATCCTGTCTCATGCCACTATAATCGACATGTAATATATGGCTGACTATTATTTAGCATTTAACTTGAGAGAGAACTATTTTCTTTTTCTTTTTCTCTTTCTTCTTTTATTTTGTCCTGCACTAAATATTCCACCAATCATCTAACTTTTTCAGTTTCTTATTGTAAACTAACTTTTATTATTCAGTTACATACTTAGGAAAATTATCATGGACTTCGGGAAAATCATTATTTATTTCAATTATTTTCAAGCTATTAACATTTTTGCACTTTTATTATTTTTCTGCTAAATTTAGATCATTTTTTTTGGCAAGTGTTTTGTTCAT
>JABUQX010049866.1:17500-32500 GCA_015478945.1 Trachelipus rathkii | reverse complement strand
AGTACTTTTTGAAAACAGAGTCCCTCGGTAGACACTCAGAGGTCTTTCGTTGAAGTGGAATTAGGATAGTTTTCTACGGGGTGTTCATTAGAAATCTGTTGGTTTCCCGTGAAATTAAAAGATTTTTAGACTCTAAAGATGCGGTAGGGAACAGGTCCTACAAACTTGACTCTGTTTAGATTGTAATAATGATCTTTAATTCTGATTCGGGTAGGGTGGATGATATTGTCGGTCGAGATAATAAAGCGAGATTCGCTTGTTTTAGAGATTAGGTTTTTAAGAAATTTTATTATGTTTTTCTAACATCAATGGATGCCTCGTGGAATATTATATCCAGAAAATGTTATTTAGACCTATGAAGAAAAAAATAGTAAAAGACTAAATAGTTATTTGTTGAATTGTTTTACGTGTCAGGAGATTGAAAGAAGTGTTCGATTGCTGGTGAAAACGAGGATAAACTTAGTTAAAGAGTTCTTTTTAACGTTTAAAAAGAAACAAAAAACTTTGTAACACTTATTCAATTTCTACCCAATGATCAATATAACAAATAATTTTAGATTTTACGCCTATTAAGTAATATGGTTAAAAGATTAAATGTGAATATAGGCAATTGCAAATCTTCACTTCCCCCGTCATCTACATCCGCCCCACTAAATTAAACTAGTTGCAAAAGTGCAACCATCCAAATTTCCCGGCTGTTTGAGGGAAGCGGATGTTGGAAGGAAATTTCCTCCCATTTACAATATATTAGAAGCTTGTTATTTACAAAAATATAAAAATAATGAATATGTAGAATGAAAATATCTCTAATGAGCAGCGAACACCACTCGTAATTAGCTTAAGACATTAGATAACATAGACGGTTAAGTTAGAAATTAATTTGCCTTTTAAAAAACATAAATTAATTAAAAATAAAAGGAAATTTGTTACCGGCAACTACGCTTCTACAAAGGAAAGGAATTAATTAAATGAAGTTATAAAAAAAATATTTCAGTATTATATGGGACAATATACAAAGCAAAGAAGTTTGTGAAACAACATATAGACATACTACAATTCGCCTTCAGAAAGCTAAAATTAATAGCTTTGTTTGGATCGAAAACCCGAGATGCTGCTCGCATATTACAGAAAAATAGCTTCATATTTAATATTGAGAGCTGTATTGTTTATTCTGAGCTGTAATGACAATACCGTTTGAAACATTTCAGGCAATTGCAGGAATTACAAATAGATATTCGACACATATATATGTTTAACGTATATCATTTACTGCTATTTCTACAAATCGAATGAATGTGCGTATTTCTTATGCTCAGTTATTTTTTTTATATTTATGAAATACGAGAAGGATTGTTAAACGAAATTGCGAAATTACGTCATGATTAAAGTATTTACGAAAGCAGTTAATTTCAAACTGTATTTTACTGCCTGCGCAAATTAAAATCATTAAATATAATAATATTATATATATATATATATATATATATACTATTATAATATATATATATAATATTATATATATATATATATATTATTATATATATATATTATACCCGGGCCCCTGCCATGTATACTCTAAAAAATATATTTGAATAAATATAAACTGCTATTTTTTTTTTTTTTTACATTGTCACCATCCATCACGGGCAGGCCCCTATTCCAAGGAGGGGTGTTGCACACATCAGTTTTTCATAAACTAACGCAAACTACGCAGATGAGCACAGACGCAGGCTTGAAGTAGAGAGAATTAAAGTGAGCGGAAAACAGAGATGGAAGGAGTATTTCCACAAAACTGGTGCAGGAAGAGGAAAGCCCCGCAGCGAACAAGCCTGGAATTACCATATCAAGACAAAAACTCATGCGCCGGACACAGCACCCCTTTGTCTACGAGGGTCTAAAGGTTGTACGCGACTTAAGTCCCTCAGAGCACCTGCAGCTGCGGTACCTATAGAAAAGAGATTAAAGCACCAACATCGCGCCGCAAAGATAAAGGGTCAAGGGAACTGAAAGTGCAGAGCAGTTTATAAGCCTTTTGGCCTTTGACTCGACCCTATCAAAAGCCGGGTGAAACCAGAAGCCTCCCCAGAATGAAGCAGTACTCCATACAAGGGGCGGATAGGCCCTGTATAGCTGGAGCAACTGAAGAAGAGGAAAAAAAAGTCTGGCAGTCTAAAACAGAACTCCCAGTTTCTTGAGGCCCAGCAAACCATTGTGATGTGAGGTTCCAAGACATTTTTTGTTTATGTTAAGGCCAAGATGTTTATATTGTCAACAGAAGAGACGAGAGAACCGGCGAAAGAGATAGGAAAAGTTTAGAAGGTGTCTTAGCAGGAGGGAGATTTGCAGAGTTGGTTTTTTAAGGAATTAGATTGTCACAAGGTTTAAGACGACCCCACCCGAAATTCTATCCAGGTCAGCGAGAATAGGATCGGAAAGATTAAGACGAGAGGCAATTCTAGAAGTAAAAAGAGGGCAAGCAGAATTAAATGAGTTGAAGAATGAAGGGTCGAGTCATCGGCATACGAGTGGATAGATTAGATGTGCAGGTGAGAAGATCATTAATGAAAAGTAGGAATAAAGTAGAGATAGACCGAACCCTGAGGAACAACCACTATTGACAGAAAAAGAAGGAAGAAATCACCCCATCGACAAAGCCGATATTGACGATTTGAAAGAAAGCTAGACATAAGTAAAGCAAAGAGAAGGAGAAACCCAAAGGAGGGAAGCTTGGGAGAGCAGAGACGCGTGCCATACCCGTCAAATTGCCTTGGATATATCAAGCGCCACCACGCAAGTCTCCCGTAGTTCCTGAGGCGGAAAACCATAAATCAGTTAGATAGGAAAGTATATCGCCAGTAGACCTCGAGCGCGAAAGCGTACTGGCGCATCGGAAAAAGAAGTTGAAGAGACTCCAGATGTGCTAAGAAATGAGAGTTTGAGTATTGTTCAAAGATCTTAGATAGATACAAGTAAAAGCGATAGGGCGATAGTTAGAGATCAGAGCGGCTTCCTTTTTCGGAACAGGTTGGACATGTGCGTGCTTCAACACTGAGGGAAAAGTATTAGTATTGAACATAGAGAATATATAGTTGAACGAGGGGCTGGGTAAGCACGAAAGCCCATCCCTCAAAACTCGGGAGAATGCCATCGGTGCCCGCTTCTAACGTTCATAGATCGGCTTACAGGTGAGCCATTGCACCCGATCAAATTGTAATCACAGCAAAGGCACAGGACACCTGAGAGAAGAAGAGGGAGGGAGAAATGCCAGAACGTCTAGGGTTGAATTAGTGAAATAGGAGGCCGCAGAGATTGGCCTTTTCAGTTGAGATTAGCAAAGAACCATCAGATCGAATGTAGAGGGGAAAGACAGATTTACAGAGTTGTTAGAGATATTTTTGGCCAAGAGGCAGAAAGATTTATCAGTAGGAGAATTCAAGGAGGTTAGCGCACTTTCGTTTGATCTGAAAGCGCCGCTTTGCTCAACGAAGCCGATCCCTACAACATTTCTAGCGATGAAAAATTAAGCAAGAGTGATTAGAGAACGAGAATTTTTCCACCCCGATACCGCACTGTCTCTGCCGAATGCCAGAGAGCAAAAGCACGATCGAACCATGTTAGAGAGAGAAAGATTAGATCGAGATGGAATGAAAACCTGCGCATCCCATCAACGATTACAGCTCCCACCTTATCGCAGAAGCCGAAGCGCGTCATCATAGTCCAAAGTCCATTCCAATTATAAGCTAGCGTAGAACGGACCGCCAAGCCCCCCAATCGCCCGATTCAAAGTGCCAGAAAAAACGCATAGGCAGGGAAGTGTTGGAGAGAAAGTATTAAAATTGAGAGATAAAGGTTGTGGTCAGATTTACCGATAGGAGCGAAGTGGGTATTTTAAAGAGAAATGACTAGTGGGTGAAACAAGGTCAAAGTGTTTCAAGAATTGTTTGGATCGATCCGGAATGCTGTGTGGGTTCTTTAATTAGTATGCTCCAGATCGTTGAGATGCTGAATGATTCGGCCTCCTCCCCAACCTAAATCAGTATGAGAGGACCCACCATTCAGGTTGTGTACATTGAAATCCCCTAAATAGATGACCTCAGTATTTGGATGTGAAATATAACATCCATTGAGAAGTAGTCAAGATATTCAAAAAAGGCGTGAAAATCTGTTCTGTTAGAGACAGTAGCAGAAGCACAAGTTATTGTAGTAGAAATAAGAAAGATTTTAAAGCCATAGATACATCGAAAGTTGGAGATTCGAGATTCTCGAGACGGTTACAGAGTGTTTATGTTTTATATAGCACATACTGCACCTTCAGACGGAAATTATTGAATAAGTTTAGTTTGGATACATTAACAAGTTAGAGGAAGAATCTGAAGCACCTGCAGATCAGACCCGTGAGCAAAAGTTAGGTTAGAGTTAGAGAGTGATATTCCACAGAGGCAGAGTTAATTTAAGCCGCGTATGTTGATAAAGTCGATAGAAAGTCCGCGCCGGACAAATCTGCCATCCTACACACACACACTCAGCCACAGCCAAACAAAAACAGACAAAAACAAACAGACAAAAAGAAAAAAAAAACAATGTGAGGTCAGGATGAAATTGTTTGAACGCTAAAGCATAAATTTAAAATAGAAAATTATAAATATATATATATATATATATATATATATATATATATATATATATATTATATATATATTTATATTATATAATATATTATAATATATATATATATAATATATATATATATATATATATATATAATACTGTATAATATATATAATATTATATATATATTATATATATTAATTTATATTATTTATTTTTATTTTAATTTTTATTTAATTTAAATTTAAATTTTCTAATTACTAATTTTTATTTTAATTTATTTTAATTTTTATTTTTTATTTTAAATTTATAAAATCATAAGATTAATTATTCTATATAATTTTATATAGATTTATATATATATTATATATATATATATATTTATATATACTTAAAAGTTTTGATAAATCTGTTTTTAGTTAAGGTAAATATAGTCGTGTAAACTAAGACTAATAAATACAATCTTCTATGGAGGTGTGTAAAAGGTCGTTTTATAATTCTATGTTGGATGTAGAAATGCTTTTATGAGACATTAAGTTGGAATGGTAAAATAAGAATTAGCGTTAAAATATTTGAATAAAAATTAAATTCTTTATATGTAACGTGGAAAACGGAAGATAAAGGGTTTTAATGGTTTTGCATTTATTTGTAAGTCAAGGGTAATTTGCTAAAAAGATATCATCTTGGCGTACGAAAGTTTCTTTTTATTTATTTTTTGCTGTAGACTTCCGTAAAGCAATTTTATCCATATTTCATTATTAAATTATCTTGAAATTACGAAAGAAATTGTTAATTTACTTTTCTTTGTTAAAATTTATTTTTGGTAATTAACTGTTAAGGTAATCCATCAAGGAACTTTACCTTTGTCGGTAAAAGGCAAAAATGACTCATTTCCTTGATTTGTAAAAGGCGAGGTGGATACAATATAGCCACCTATCTTATTAACGTATTAATAAGATAGGTGTAATTAGGTGATATCAGGTGTAAGATAGGATTGTCATAAAACGGTAGCTTTAAATTTAACTCAAAATTTTCTCAAATGCAATTTATTCTGGCTCTGAAGCCATATCCTTTCACACATCTTGGGCTCATGTGCCTTATGTGCCATTGATCTGTGATTATCCAAAGATATTATGAAAGTTGATGAGGACAGCCTTATTTATGTCGCGTTCAAAGAAAAATTTATTTTTTTATATTATAAATAAAATGCACTGCCATTGTTGGCCCCCTCTTCACTCATTAGTAATGTAGTAAATACGTTTTCACTTAATTTATTGCAAGCTTTAAAGCTACTTTATGAAAAGCCAACTTCAAAATAAAATAAAAAGTACAATTTAATACTTACATGTTAATATTAAACAGAAGTTTATATTAAGAATCAAGACTCAATACAATACTACTATAATTTTAAGTTTCACAGTATTATAGTAGACATTATATTAATAATAATAATAATAATAATAAAATAATAAAATTATATTTTAATAATCAATATGATTATTATTATCATTATTATTTATTTATATTATTATTATTATTTATTTATTTTTATTTATTATAATATTATGTATTATTATTTATTATAAATTATTATTATTATTATTATTATTATTATTATTATTATATATTTTATTATTATTATTATTATTATTATTATTATTATTATTATTATTATTATTATTATTATTATTATTATTATTTTTATTATTATTATTATTATATTATTATTTATTATTATTATTATATTATATTATTATATTATTATTTATTATTATTATTATTTATTATTATTATTATTATTATTATTATTATTATTATTATTATTATTATTACTATTTTCGCCACTGTCATGAGTTTCTTAAGTCTGAAATTTAGTATGGAACTCAAAGGACTCAAAATTAGTAGCTTCTCAGAAACTCGAAAGATTACTCCTATTACTCTACTATTTTTTAGGTCTATTAAAATTGTAAGTTTAAAATATATATTATATTATCATGATCATCGTCACCCATCTTCTTTCCCCATTGATTGGGGGTAAGGTGCTTCACATGCACCGGAAACAGAAAAGTAGTAGAAGAATATGACGCAAGTCAAAAGAAAGCCCAAACCTTACCGCCGCCCCTTTATACCCTTAAGTGAGAACTCGTCTCTGTCAGAAAAATATTATATTATTATATTATATTATCTTATATTATATTATATTATATTATATTATATTATATTATATTATATTATATTATATTATATTATATTATATTATATTATCTTATATTATATTATATTATATTATATTATATTATATTATATTATATTATATTATATTTTATATTTATATATATATATTAATATATATAATATATATATATATATATATATATATATATATATATATAATATATAATATATATATTATATTATATATATATACTAAATATATAATATAATTTGTAGTGCTTTTTTTATGAGTATATATCTAATACTATATATATATATAGTATATATATATATATATACTATATAATATATATATATATATATTATATATATATATATATATATATGCTTTTTTCCTTAACCTTCCCACGCCTCTCCACAGATTGCGCGTGGGGGGCGCAAACATGCACCGGAAATGGAATAGTTAATTAGAAGAATAAGTCCTAAGTCAACCAAGAAATCACCATTGTACCATCATCTCATAAATTAAGTGTGGGCACGTTGTAGTCACAAATCCACTGTAGAGCTTTATCCATTGAGCCACACCACACCAATACCTCACACAACTTCACGCCATTTGCTTATATTATCCACCATTCCTCTAACTTGAACCAAATTCACACTACCCAACTCCCTATATTGTTCATTTCTCATTTTATCAATTCTTCTCAAACCAAAAACCCTCCTAAAATTATGCATCTGAGCAGATTTCACCTTAGATCTATATATCTCTTATTCCACTCCAAAGTTTCACTAATATTCATTAACACCGGTAACAACAAAGCCTCACGCAGAATCCTAGCGAACTCAAGACTTAGATTCCTAGCATTCACCAAAGATTTAATTGCACCAGAAATCTTCCTACATCTCCCAACTTTCTTACTACACTCAGTATCATTCGTTCCCTTTTTATACAAACACATAACCTTAATATTTAAACTCAGGTACTTGTTCCAGTTGCTTACCATCCAATGTGATTTCACACTGCGAACTCTCCTGACCTACCACCATCACCTTGATCTTATCTACATTTCCTTTTCAACCTCTTTTTTTACACATCCTGACTATCAACTCTACCAATCTTCTAAAATTTTCTTCAGATACAACATACAAATCCAAATCATTTTCGAAGGATAAGCAAGGCACCCTCAACTCTCCACCATTTAATTCTTACATCTCCCCGTCCATATATATATATATATATACAAATTAAATAGCCATGAAGACATACCACATCCTTCCCTCACTTCGCATTAATATTAAACTATTCACTCCCCACTCTATTTATTCTTCTTACATATGACTCACTGTCAATATACATAGTTTTAAGTCTATTCACAAGTCTACCGGCAACACCATATATCATTATTACCTGCCTCAGAGTTTCCTTATTAATTTTGTCATACATCAGTTGCAAGCCCATAAAACACAAAAAAAAGTTTCCTCTTCTTCTCTCACATTTTCTCATTCATTTGCTTCAATGTAAAAATGTGATCTACATGTTCTCAACCAAATCTAAATGCGCCTTGTTCTAGCAATCTCTTAGTCAATTGACGCACTTTTTCAATTAAAATACCAGAAAATATATTTTCCCAGAACATTCAATAAACTAATTCCCCTTTAGTTTCTACCATTCCCCTTATCACTTACCCTTATACAAGGGTAATTTTTCTTCCAGTTCTTCGGAACTACAACCACCACAAACGTTTTGTTACACTACTTCCGTATCCATTCAATCATGTCTCACTTTCATTCTTGATCATTTCACAGGCAATTCGATCTATACATGTTGATTTACTATTCTTTAGCTTTCTAACTCTACCTATTCCCTCTTCAATATTAATTTCCTCATCAACAAAATACCAGCTTCTTACACCAGCAAACACACACACACGTTCACTATGATACACACATGTTCACACACACACACACACACACACACACACACACACACATATATTTATATATATATTATATATATATATTATATAATATATATATATATATATATTATATATATATATATATATATATATATGAAATAAAGTATGAAATTTATTTCTTAAACAATTTAAGCAGAGAATGATAAGTATTTAAGTATTTAATGCCATTGAGAATTAGAAAATATAATAAATATATTTTTTGTTTTGACATCAATAATACTGAAGATAGATAGAAGTAAAGAAATTTTTGTATACTCTTTAATTAAAGCAAATAAATGAAATCAAGGAAAAATGTATTTAAAAATTTTTGTATTTATTAAAAATAAAAATTTTTTTTATCCAAAATATCTCTTTTATTTGTAAAAATTATTTTTCTTTAAAAAAAATTTTTTTGGGGGAAGAAAAAAATTATTGGACATCATTTTATTTTTGAAATATCCTTACTATATGGCCTTGAATTTCAGGAAAAAAAAGATTTCTTCGGATCTCTTGATTTACTTCAAGCAAAAGTAATTACTTAAAGACCATTTAATACATTTTCCATTTCTTGTTTTCCCTTGAAAATCAGTTAGCTTCTAATTAAGCTCCCAGATATATGTTGATATACATGGTACTATCACCAATCTATATACCATGTATATCGTATATATACATAGTATAATATTGTTAGATTATATAATATATAATATATATATATATATTAATATTATATATATATATATATATATATAATATATATTATTATATATATATATATATATATATATATATATATAATATTATATTATTATTATAATATATAGATAATATATATATATATATATAATATTATATATATATGTATATCCCTCCGGTGAGCAAAGGGCGGAGACCTACCAAATTCAATCAGACTTGGGTTGAATGAGGATCCAAGGACAAATCAAAAGCTTACATGATCCGATATACGGCGTTTGTAAGTGTGCAAATTTAAGAAAGTTGGAAAAATAGATGAAGGAAGTGTATTCCAGACTTTATGAATGGAATACATGAAAGATTGAGCGTAACGGTTAAATCTGTGGTTAGTTATGAAACTAGACAAAGAAAAGTTGGGAAAGTGAAAAAACGAGTTGTACGACTTCCCCTCAAAGGAGGAGGTATACTCGACTAGAGAGTTCAGAAGAACATTGTTCCTTGTAATAGCATTGAAAGCTACCACATTTTCTTTGCCACAATTAGAGATACAAGAAAGGTCAGAGGTCAGCTACTTAACGCCACTGTCTTGGCATGCAATAATTCTTGTTAAATATGTCGATTGCTAAATTTGAAGGAGGAATGAAGGCTGAATTCATCGGCATAGGAGTGGATAGTAGGCGAAGAGATGGTCAGAAGACCATTAAGAAAAGAAGAAAAAGAGTTGGGATGGGAACCTTGAGGAGCAGCAATATTTATATATTTAAATGATGAACGTTGGTCTTCTAAAACGGCTACAATAGAACAAAGAGAAAGGAATTGGTAGAAGTCCGCAGAGAGAGAGAGAGAGAAGAAAGAGAGAGATACCAACTTTTAATTTAATAATCAAAAGCTTTATCCAGACTCAATGCTTTCTATATGTCTAGTGCCTCGGCAAAAGATTTAACTAAATGCCGAAAGCGAGGACTTGCGGACGTATATTGGACCA
This sequence comes from Trachelipus rathkii, assembly GCA_015478945.1. NCBI lineage: Eukaryota > Metazoa > Arthropoda > Malacostraca > Isopoda > Trachelipodidae > Trachelipus > Trachelipus rathkii. Next base: position 22,078 of record JABUQX010049866.1, on the reverse strand, counting down.
ACGAAAATAGAAGGTGACTCAAATCTGCTATAACAACAATATGAAAAAAAACTGTGTATTTGCGAGTATTTGTGAAAAAACTATTCCTTCTAAAAATATTAGTATTTTAGTTTCGAGTAGTATTTAGAATTATTAATCTGTTGAAAGTACAAATGAAGCCTATTGCAAGAATGAATTTGTACAATTAACCTACCTACTAGCTGATACACATATCATAAAATAATCCTGCTCAATAATAATGGTTCTAAATAATAAATTATTTTTTATTTCAATGATATATCAGTACATTCATGATGTAACAATTTTCGACCACCATCGGCGGGATATTCTGCCACTTCAAAAAGCACCAGCTCCAGACGGATATCATTTTCAAGATCCTGCTTCCTGCCGGATCTTTCTATAATAAATTTCATATTATTCCTTAAAATTCGTAATATTTAATTTCATACAGAATAATCCATTTATTATCTTTAGAAACATTTAACTTTAACTTTTACATAAATGTAATAAAAAGTTAATGTACATATGTACTGAATGTAAAATTGTGAGTTTTTCTTTACTTTTACTAATATCTTCTTTTAACAGATGTTGTATATTTTTAGTATTAAAAATGTATTTGACATTGAAATTCCTGTATATTTATATTCTATATAAATAAAAAATGTGATTAACTTAAACCAAATATTGGCATCAGTTATCTTTTACCCTCTTATAAATTATGCTAGAGATTTTATCTTTAAGCATTAATTAATTTACTATATATAAGTATGTAAAATATTATTATGGGCAAATTTTCATGAAAAACAAAAAGTGTGATTTACTTAAGAGGCAGACTCAATGTTAAACTAAAAGTTGTAAAAATTTAAATTTACCCTAATTATTTGTGCCGTTTATCCATTCTTTATGATTATTCGGAATATTTGGTCGAATAACGAAATTTCGATCCAGAAAATTTTCTGTATACTAAACCATTTTACATCTGACCCTAATATAAATTCCCAATTTTGAGAGATCTATCTCGAAAAAAAAGTTAGCATTTAGATGTATACTACAAAAATGTTTTAGGCTTGTTTCCTTAGCTCCTCTAAACCATATCCAAAAATTTTAAAAAAAATATCTTAGCATAGAGTTTTATTCATATTATCTGGAAGAAGGGTGAAATTTGTATAAATCGTAAATATATATTTACAATATTTTTTAATATATCCAATAATTTGACATCTGGGATCATCATTGTCTTGACTGTTTGAAATTGGACCTGGTGTTCCCAGAGATAAAATGATTGGGTATGCAGGAAAATACCTAAATAGAAACTGTGTAACGTTAAATTATATGTTCTTTTGATTTCATTTATAAAACTCGAATGAATATAAAAATATTAGTGCAAATTTTAATTTTTCACAAAACATTTCTACACTCTGTCAGAAAAATTATAAAAAAATCTGCAAAAAGATTTTCTTTCTTTTGGACATTGTTTAATTAAAGAAAGCATAAGCCTAATACATTAAATTGAAGTTTTATAACTCGCCTAATTGTATATCTGCATCCACATTTTCATATAAAATGAGCAAATTTTTAATTTGGAAAATTTTCTGAGTTTAACAAATAGATTTAAAAAGTTGCAAATTTAACTGCTTAATTAATAAAACCAAAGATCCTTAATCGTAACTTAATCTAATTACAGTTGTTTACTCCAGTTTACAATATTGGAGAATGAATAATTACATGACTAAATTTGTTATATCAGAAATAGAAGCATTTCATTTTTTCAGATGAAATTCTATTTGTTTTTGAGTTGTAGATGTTGCCAGATTTATTAAACATATCTCACTGAAAAAGCATAAACAATTTATTGAAATGTCTGAAAGATATGGTGCTTCGTAAGTTTAAATTTTAGATGTTTGTTGCAATATTTGTAAACTAATAGCGTAGGTATGTTCAAATGCATTTATAGTGATAAGGTATGTTGTTTTATTTTCAATTTGAAAATTGGGATAATAGAGAAAAATACTACTCCGATCAGAGCAAAATATCTGGTCTATAACCAAAGGTATGACCGGAATTACAACACTTCTATACGTGCATGCAATATGCTTATGCACACATATTTATACATTTATATACATTTATACCTTTAAACAAACCCACAAACATTGATGCATTCATTCAAATATTTTTTACTTACAAACGTAAATGCGCACAAACACACGAATATATAAAAACAGAAAAATAAGAGTTTCACTTCTACATTGCAACACAAGGATTCACATACATCCACACACACATTCAGGAGATTTTATGATGAATTATGGAAATGAGTAGTTAAGGTTGTGTGAGTGTGTGTGTGTGTAGGTGTGTGTGTATGTGTGTGTGTGTGTGTGTGTGTGAGAGAGAGAGAGAGAGAGAGAGAGAGAGAGAGAGAGAGAGAGAGAGAGAGAGAGAGAGAGAGTAACATCCATGATTACGTGCTAAAATATTAAAAGAAAATTTGAACTGGGAAGACGTATTTCCCTTTAATCTTTATTTGCATTCGCAAATTGCTCACTTAATGTCCAATTATTGCAAGAGAGTTCTCCTTTGGAGCCGAATTAACATCCGAGACCTCCGTCGAAGCACAGTCATTTTCATTTGCTTTACTTTCCAAACTTGTGTTGCTTCAAGATTAAGGATCGTCTCATTCCTATTTAGAAAACTTTACTGCATTTAAAAGGACTTCGTATATGGTTCGGGATGTAATGATACCAATTAGAACCATTTCATTTTTACTATATAAAGTTTATATTAGGATAACTTTGTAATTTTTGAAGGATCATTATTGCTTATAAAGTTTAAAGCACAAATAATTTTAGGGATTTACGTCAATTTATATTATATTATTATATTATATTATATTATATTATATTATATTATATTATATTATATTATATTATATTATATTATATTATATTATATTATATTATATTTTATTATATATACATATATATATATATATATATATATATATATATATATATATATATATATATATATATATATATATATATATATATATATATATATATATATATATATATATATATATATATATATATATATATATATGCTGAAAGATACAATATGTATATACCTTATATAAAATAAGAAGCAATCGAGAAAGATGACCCATTACCAGTTAAAGCAGTGTAAATAAAGCAATTCATATCTTGTAATACTCACGTTCAAAAGAAGTCAAAATCTTATTGGAAAACTTTCTGAAATACCTAAAAGTTAACGATAAAAAAAAAATAACGGCTCCTAAAACTATCAACTTACCGAAAATGATCAAAATTATTTAAACATAAAAAGAAAAATAATAAAAAAAAAACACTGCAGGTTTTAACCTACAAAAATATTATAATAATAAAAACCACATAAACAGAATGAACATCATAGTGCCACACATGTGATAAAATAGCCATCATAGCGTTTATAATGCATATTATTTTTTCACGAGTTTTAGAAATGGAAGACGTTCTAGAGATATATTAAGGTATAAATATATGGAAGCGAATATTTTATTAAAATTGAAAAAAAAAAACTGGTTAACTTTAAACAATTAAATGGGTTCATATAATTTTATTTCAATTGAAATAACGATAACAAAAATAAAATACAATAAAATAAAGAATAAAAAATTGTTCCCTTGTTTCCCGACTCTTTTTACTCATTTATATATATATATATATATATATATATATATATATATATATATATATATATATATATATATATATATATATATATATATATATATATATATATATATATATATATATATATATATATATATATATATATATATATATATCTTTTAAGATATATACAACAATATATATATATATATGTGTATATAGTTGATATAAATATATATATATATATATATATAGTATATATATATATATATATTTATATATATATATATATATATATATATATATATATATATATACATATATATATATATATATATATATATATATATATAATACAACTGTATATACACATATATATGAGTTCCCGGTGGTTCAGTGGATTAAAACTAGTCTTTTCTCGTTTTATTATCAAAATTTTCCTCACGCGAAAGAGAGGGTTCAAATCTCAGTCCAGCTACCTGAACGGACACCAACAAATTATAGTCAGTATGAAATTTTATGTTATCTTTAATTACAGTTTACGGCATAGTGAATTTCACAAATCTCAATACCCACATATTTCTAAAACCATATCCAACACATACAATAATACTATTTATTTTAACATACAAAAATCACATTCTCTCGTGCTTCTAGCAAAGAAAGTTCGCCCATTTTGATTCGAAACCAAATAAATGATGGTTAAAATTTCCAAATGTGATGAACCGAGGCTGGTTATGCCATCAATCTAGATATCTTTGCACCCTAATCTACTTGGTTGGGAAACATTTAACTCAATTTCCCCTGACCAAGAACCTATACTTCGATAGGTGGTGAAATTCCCACTTCATGGGAAAAAAGTTCGGTGGCAATATATATATATATATATATATATATATATATCATA
>JABUQX010049866.1:2500-12500 GCA_015478945.1 Trachelipus rathkii | reverse complement strand
TTACGAAATGTAGCTCATTTTCTAATTTTCGAAATTCAAAATCCTTCACATATGAAAAATTGGCTGGCCCAGAAATCTCTTCAGGTCCTGACTTACAACTTTGAGAAACTTTATTATGCTCTGAACCAAGTTGCTCAAAGTTATTATTAGTACAAGGTTCGACCTCTTCACATGACATAGGACTATCATTTTCAAAATTATGATCATCACATGAGTAACTACTAGCTTTGTCATATGAGATTGGAATTTTATGTACATTCATTAAATGCTTCTTAAAATTAGCTTTCGAAGAAAAACACTGTTGACAAATTAATACGGTACATTTATACCCTTCCTCCCTAACATCAGCATGAAAATAAGTTAAATGAAGTAAGTATTGGTTAATACTAGAAAAGGTCTTCGTACAGTATGAACAGTTTAACATGTTTGACTGTTTAACTCAGAAATTAAAGAATATACAGAAGGAAACGTCTTATCCCACTTTGTCTCAATTTCATAGAAAATAAGTTGAAAAAAGTTCCATACATTTGAACATTCTACTGGATACTTTAAATTTAAAAAGTGAAAGACCTTAAAACAACAGTCAACTGCGCAAATAACATTTGCGCTTATAAAAAATGTCGTCTACATAAACTAAACAATTTTATTAATGGACTTTAAATTTTCTCCTAAAAATATCACAAATGGCTGAAGTGTCAAATGAAAATTCGCCATTTTCTTCTTCATTTCTTCCACTACTTCATTTATAAATAATCACTCTACAAAAAAAAAAAAAAAAAAAAAATATATATATATATATATATATATATATATATATATATATATATATATATATATATATATATATATATATATATATATATATATATATATATATATATATATATATATATATATATATATATATATATATATATATATATATATATATATATATATATATATATTATATTTCTTTATCTACCTTCTATTTTCCCAAGAATAGGAAAAGAAAAGCATTAGAAGAACATGACAAAAGTCGAAAAGTACCATTAATTAGTGAGAACTCGTCGCAGTCAGAAAATCCACCCTAAAGCTTCATGGGACAGCGACGGACCCTCATGGTAGATCGTCAATGTAAGAGTTCATTCCTTAGCCCAGGTGGGCCACAACCATACCATCTTACAACACCGCCATTCACTCCTGTTATACACCGTTCTTCTCCTCCTCTACCAAACTCCACATTCTCTCTATAAACATTCCTTTACCGACTCAATCCACTTTCGGTCTCCCATCCGGTCGGTTCCCAACACACTCGCCACTATACATCTGCTTAACCAACCGACTATCACTCATCCTTTCCATATGACCAAACCATCTCAACATACTTTCATTTATTCTCTCATTTACCCCTTTCTTCACACCACACAACTCTCTAATAAGTTCATTTCCTCATTTTATCAATTCTTCTCACACTAGCACCCCTAAGTTGTCCATCTGAGACACATTGAACTTTAGATCTATACTTCTTATTCCAGACCATAGTCTCACTACTATACAATAACACAGGTAACAACATACCCTCATGTAAGACCCTAGCACACTCAAGACTTAGTCCCTTTACATTCACCAACGATTTAATTGCACCAGCCACCTTCCTGCCATTCACAACTTTCCTTCTCATCCAACATATCTTATTATTTAAACTCAGACACTTGTTCCAGCTGCTCCTCATCTAACACTTCACACCGAGGACTGTCCTCACTCACAACCATAACCTTACTCTTATCCACGTTAACTTTCAAGCCCCTACTTTTACACACCCTGCCAAATCTCCTCTCTCTCTCTCTCTATATATATATATATATATATATATATATATATATATATATATATATATATATATATATATATATATATATATATATATATATATATATATATATATATATATATATATAAATATATATATATATATATATATATATATATACTATATATATATATATATATATATATATATATATATATATATATATATATATATATATATATATCCGACCGTAATGGTTGGATAGGTGATCAAAAAAAAGAGATGGTATAACAGGTGGCTTTGGGGTGCCGGGAGAAAATGAGAATGGTAGGAAGGTGATTAATTTCTGTGAGGAGAGAAGTATGTGTGTATGTAATAATTTCTTTAAACACTAGAGTATTCATAAGTATACTAGAGTTGGTGTAGGTAGGGATGGTGTTGAAGTAAAAAAGTATGATTGATTTTGTGTTGGTAAAGAAGATGTTGAAGTATTTGTTTTGTTAGATGTTAAATCAGTTAGGGGGTTTGGAATGGGACCATCGGATCATTATGTTGTTTTATGGATGGAAAGTGGGGTGCGTCTGCCGTCTTTCCTGACCGCAACCTCCCCCCATATGCTTCAATTTTTACGGCAGAATTAATGGTTATAATGATTGCCCTCTCTCGTATTCTATGCCTTAACCAAGACTACTCTTATGTAATTTATTCAGATTCGCTCAGCGCCCTCCAAGCCCCCTATTCCAAAAATACAATGGTTTCCACTGTGCAACAATTTCTTCGGCTGCTCCACTCCCGTAAGAAACAAATCACACTATGCTGGACCCCCTTTTATATAGGGGTAACTGTCAATGAAATCGCTGATAAAGAGGCCAAATTGGCCACCTCCTCTTTCAGTTGTTGTTCTAGGTACCTCCCCGATGCCATCCGACAAGATCACCTCCCATCAACCGATTATTATCCTGCTCTCCGACAAGGCTTCCGGTCTCGTTGGCAAGAGTGCTGGACAAGTAATCAGCGTGGGAGGAAACTTAAAAATCTAAAGCCGAACATTGGTGAGTGGTCTTCCTCTCACCGACGGAATCGCTTGCACGAAGTAATACTTGAACGCCTCCGCATTGGCCACACTAATATCACTCACAACCATTAAATGTCCCCGGACCCTCCTCCCATTTGTAAATTTTGCAGTCGTCATACCCCACAATCAGTTCACCATATCTTCATCGATTGTCCCCAACTGGACCCCATTCGCCGTCGTTATTTTCCCACTTTATGGTCCATAACCCCTTTTAAAAAGTTATCCCTTATCTTATCTGAATCTTCCCATTTTGACAGTAACTCTATTTTCTCTTTTCTTCAAGAATTAAATATTCTTTATAGGATATGATTTTGTTATATAATATTAGGACAATTTATAATGTAAGGACATTTTTTATTTAGCTTTTTATTCATTTCATTTTTGACTGAATATTCTTTTCGCCACTCAAATTTTCTTTGACATTATAACAATTAGATGTTAGAACCCACCCACAGAGTTGATTTTTCAACCTAGTATGGCCGCCTTTCTGTGGTCGTGCTAGGGTCCTGTACAAAAACTCAAAAAAAAAAATATATATAAATATATATATATATATATATATATATATATATATATATATATATATATATATATATATATATATATATATATATATATATATATATATATATATATATTGTTATAAATAAAAATTGTGAGTGATGATGAGTAAAAACTGAATGATAAAAATGGAAAAATAATAAATAAATAATTTTGATAAAAAATAAGAGAAGTAGGTAAGAAAGAAAACTTACTAGAAATACTGGAAAAATAGAAATCTGCCCTTTTCCAAGAAGCTGTCGTGTTTCAATAACAGCTCTTCAAGAAACTACCATGAATTATTGTGCTGTTCTTTCTCTTCTTAAAGTTGGATTTTTGACTATGATAATTCGTTTCTCTCTTCTCTTGTATATTCTTCACAGAAGAATACTCCTCACAGATTGTATGAAAAAAATAAAACAAGGGTTAGAAAACCGTTAATAAAATAAAGGTATAAAAAAATGGACAAAGAAAGAAAGTATTTACCTAGTGCAATGACTCTTTTTAGTTTAATAGTTTAAAAAAAACATGAACGCTCCAACTCATAAATAATAATATCAAATAGAAATTGGTGAAATGGTTAAAGAAACACCAATTATTGATCAGTATTTAATAAAAAAAAGGAATATTAATGAATAGTTCTTATGGCCCTATATAATTGTATAAGTATTTATTTGCTTTCAAAGTTATATTGATTTTTAACCTGATACCAACACGTTTTTATTACCGATACTCGCGGCAACCGATGCCGACCGATACTGATTCGCGTTTCGCGTAACGACACGTGTCGTACGATACCGATACCTTAGCTGATAAGATCGGTTATCTTATCTTTAAATGCAGGTAACGACGAAATTTTACTGCGAACAGCAAATGGTGTTTAAACGCGAAAAGCGGAAAATTTGCATACAGACATAATTACGTCTACAAGCGGATAGCGGAAACATGTGCATGCGGATAGTGGGAAAGCTTTTAATGCAAATAGCAATTTATATTTACATGCGGATAGCGGGTAATTGTGCAAGCGGACAGTAGTAAGCCAATTTAATATTAGTATCCATTTTTATTTTATCATTAAAAGATTTCTTTTATTTATTATTTAAAATTTAACAGTGATATATATATGCTGGTATTCCAGCCTTAAATATTAATATATACATATGCTGGTATTTCCAGCCCAGAGATCTACTTTTTGTAGAGTAGTGTATCTTAAATATTTACATATAAAAAACTTTCTTAAGTTACAATAATTCACTTGATTAAGAATCAAAACAAACTATAATTACACATTCAGGTCTGTTATTTTGAAAACTCTCAAGAACTAATTTTATTTTTTACAACGTTAATAATTGTTTATGGGTATTATTTTCCCAACTAAAATATTAAGTCTTATAGACTTATAAATAGAGATGAGTGCTTCTTGGGCTTTAATAGAGGAATATTCAAGACAAACTTGTGGACGCGATGAGAATGGAGAATGATATCTTCAACTGCAAGAAGCAAGAGATAGTTTTGGGATCCCGAACCCTGATAGAATCCAGACCCAGAACTCGAACCTAGAGTATAACAAGAGATCTAATTATACTCCGTTCTATATGTATAGGAATATCTTATAACAAAATAAAGAAAATAATTGTTACCTCTGTCTATCAGAGGTTGTGTTTGGAAGAAGTAGAGTACTAATCACACCCAGGCTTAGGGAACTGTCTGAACAGCAGAAATGTAACAATAGCCGGGGGCCATGGAGAGAATTGTTATCTGCGGCGTACTCACAGATTCTAAAATCAATAATAAAAACTATAAGCCTTAAATAAAAAATGCAAGCTAAACCTAATTCTATCAACTCTTTATACATACTTTTAGAAGAACTCAAAAGTCCTCTTGAATATAGTAATTACTTTATTTGGAGATTTGGAGAAGTGTATAATGGATAACTTCCAATAAACTTGATTGATCCACGTCCCAACTTTGCAATATTAGTAATATCCTCACTTATTTAGATTATATCTGTAAAGGAGAAATTTTGGGATATTACAATATATATATATATCAACATCATCATCATCATCATCATACATATATATAGTATATATATATATTATATATATATATATATATATATATATATATATATATATATACCTTAACATGGAGAATAAATGCCTTAATAGAGTCAGAAACTGTGGGGTGCCATTTCTTTTTAGCATATTCCAAAAATGCCATACTCGGTGGACATAGCGAATGAAGCAATTTCAGTAGAATAATGTCATCTTCATTACCTGAAATAATAGTATTTTTAATTACTAATATCAATATAAACAAATAATTACAGGCATGAAAATTAATTTATTATTATTATAAAATACACAGTAACTTTTCTTCAGTTTCAATCAGTCTAAAGATTTACTTATTAAAATAGAAACTTTAATAATTTTAATTACAAAATTCACACAGACAATAGTTTTATGAATACAATGACAGAATATTCCTAATTGGAGAATAGCGTCTCTCAACGCTAGAGCGTCTGGTTGACGAGTGGAAGGGCCTGGGTTCGTATCCTCGCTCGGATCTTGGGTAGAAACTACTTAGTGAAGCTCCTCTCCTTGAATAGGACTATGCCCGTGAGTTGTGAACTTTAAAAAAAAAAATACTTAGCAAATTGAGTGAAAATTATTAACTAACCTCCTGTACAAGAAACGGACTCCAATAGAAGCTGTGAAGAGGCGTCATTCAATCTACTTTGCAATAAAGTTTTGATATTCATCCTAGCCTTGCTCCACTTCTCAATAAAGCTTTGTCCTTTTCCGGGATGAAGATATTCAAAATCTATTTCGATCTGTGAGACAAAAATTGAAAAAAAAAAGTCCTTAAAAAACTTAAAAACTTCATCGCTCTATTTATATATATATATATATTAACTTGAGCAAGATTTGTACTTTCAATCATGATCTAGTTTCAATCTTACCAATGCATGTCCTTTTAGAGCTTTAAAATGGTATCATTCTGTAGTAATTCACCCAACGTTTTCTTAGTATCATCAATAATGGCATCCATTCTATAATTTGAAGTAACTCGCCACTTTTCCACATATAAGGGTGCAGTGTGAGCGTGGTACATCAAAAGAGGTGTGGTGTGGTGCGCAAAAATAGTTGGCTTGCTTGGTGTGGTGGGCAAAATCCGGTGTCGGGCAACCCATCATATATATATATATGATATATACATATATATATATACATATGTTATATATATATAAGATATATAGAGATATATATATATTGGAGATAGATCTATATATATATATATATATATATATATACCATAAAATGGGGGAAAATGGGTAATTTTTTGAAGATTTTTTTTTTTTGTTGAGGTGTCAAAAATCAGAAATTGAGGCTAGACCCATGTTTAAATATTTATTTTCAAATTTAATGCTTCGTAAATATTATATCATAACACAAAATATAAAAAATGTAAAGAAAAATATTTTTAGCAAATTTTTGAAAAATGCAATTTTCAAAAATTTTTTTGGGGCAATTTCAGAAATGGGTAAAATGGATACTTGTAAATTATGGGACTTAGGTACTGCACAGTATATTGATATTTATACCGAAAGCAGTAATATATAACTACAGCAAAGATATAGCAAATTAATTTGGGTCGAACATGTAAGCTTATATTTTTTACCATTGTTAAATTAAATTTTTTCTAAAATTATGAATTTTTTTTAAATTTTTTAAATCTAAAATCAAAGTTATACCCATATTTAAATGTTTTTTTTCAAATTTAAACTTTCATAAATGTTATAGCATAACAAAAATATAGAAAAATGTAAAAAAAATATTTTAAGTAAATTTTTGAAAAATGAGTGTCAAAATTTGAAATGGGGGAAAACGAGTAATTTGCCTTTGAATAAAAATAAGTAATTGAAAAATTATGATAAACACAATTGTACAGTATTATTTATTAATATTTCAAGTATATGAAACTGTTAAGATGTTAAAAAAATAATTTTGGTATAAATAAACATGTGTAACTTTTACCATTTTATAATCCTTCTTGGACAATTGTTTTTTATAAAAATATGAAATTTTTTTTCAGTAATAAAAATAATAATAGTAATACTGGATAGGTAGGTAAGAATAATAATAATAATAAAAAACAACAACTTGTATACAGTATGGTACCGTACCGTATGTACAGTAATAATACCTACGGTACCTAATAGAATAAATAATAAAGTACCAGTAATAATAATACAGTAATAATAATAGAATACCTAATAATACCAGTAATAAAATAATAATAATAGGTATGGTAATAAAAAACACTTGGTATTATTAGGGAAATTTTTTTGAGTTATAGTTGTCATTTACTTAATTTAAATTAAATACAAATATTGAATATAATATTTTTCTAACAAAAAACTGCATTTGAAGTTTCTAATCACTTAAATTATTAAAGCAAATACTTATATTATAAAATTACTCATTTTACCCCAAATTACCCATTTTACCCCAAAACCAATCACCATTAATATTTTACGAACTAAAAGGAATATGTGCAATTATTTACATCAAAACTCTTACTTTTACACTTTTGTATATGATATTAGTCAGATTTTAATCCAAACTGAAAATTGGCAGAGATATAGACTTTAGTTTATTTTTGGAGTTTCTGATAAATTATTTTCTGAAAAAGGGGGAAATTTTTTTGAGTCATATTTGTCACTTATTTAATTTAAGTTAAATACAATTATTAAATATAATATTTTTTTCTAACAAAAAAACCTCAATTGAAGTTCCTAATCACTTCAATTATTAAAAAAACATATATTAAAATATTACCCGTTATACCCCATGATACCAGTTTTCCCCCATTTTACGGATTATATATATATATATATATATATAATATATATGTATATATTTATATAGTATATAGTATATATATATATATATATATATATATATATATATATATATATATATATATATTATATATATATATATATGGCTTAATTCAATTTTTCGTCTGAGTGAAAAATTATTCTAAGTCCAGTGCGGGTATTTTGAAGGGTATTTTTGTTTTTGGGGGTATTTGGAGGGTAAAATAACAATTATAGGAAAAAAGAATAAACTTTAGTAATATGTTAAATTTATTTTTATTATATATATATAATATATATATAATATATATATATATATATATATATATATATATATTGGTAGAGGGTAATTTTTCCTTTAAGAGAATATTTTCGGTCACAAGAGTGGGTAATTTCTCATAGCCTGTCTGGCAACACTAGTTTTATAGCACAAATCTTAGTTTGAAATTTTAAGCCATAGAGGCAGCATGTGATATAAGTTGTTAATTTTGTGCAAACTTTGAAGATGAATTTGTATAATTTATTTGACATCTGAAATGATAATAGCAGTTTTCTTGCAATTATAGACTATTGTAAATTTATTTTAGAAGTGAAACGTTGCAAAAAATGTAATTACGAGTATCGCATAAGCAAAATAGTATTTTATTTTTAGGTTAAATTAGAGATACGAAGACGTTGCCGAAGAAAGGAATATCTTTTAGGTTATTTACCTAGTTATGTGTCGGTAACAAAGTTCGAACCAAAAGATGGTTTTTTCTGCTTTTTGCAAGCTATTGCAAGAAATTACATTAAACCGTGAGTAGAACTCTCTCTCTCTCTCTCTCTCTCTCTCTCTTCTTCTTCTATAGCAGCATATATATATATATATGTGGTTGGGTTATATATATATATATATATAGTATATATATATATATATATATATATATATATATATATATATAGATAGATAAGGTAACAAATAAAATACCTAGTTCGGCCCTTTCATAATACATTAGGTTAGGGCAAACTGTGGGCATTTCATAATCTATTAGGTCAGGGCGAACTTGGGGGTTCCATAATCCATTAGGTTAGGTAGTACTTTGGGGCTTCCATGATCCATTAGGTTAGGGCGTACTTGTGGGCCTACATAATCCATTAGGTTAGGGCTACTTGGGGGCTTACATAATCCATTAGGTTAGGGCTACTTGAGGGCTATTAAGTATAGGTTAGGATAAGTTTTTGTTAGGTAATGTTAGATTAATAGAAAGAGGTATATAGCAGAGTATAGTATATATATAGCATATAGTATATATATATTAAGGTTGTTATATATGTTTAGTATACAAATATAAATATATATATATATATATATATATATATATATATATATATATATCTCGAATTCTATCGATATATCTAATATTCAATATTCGATATATCGATATAGTTCGATATATCGAAGCTCTCAGTAATGAAAGATTGATACCTTATATATAAACGCAGGAGGATATAGAGTATATAAAAGAGTGAGTGAGGAGTATATAGCAAGCAGAGAGTGAGAGCATGCAGCAGAAAGATAGTAGCAGCAGTATATATATATATATATATGCTATATATATATATATATATATATATATATATTATATATATATGTTATATATCGTAATACCAGACAAAGACGAAAAATGCATATTGGTATTGATAATCTCCTAAGTTCAAAAAAATTTTA
>JABUQX010049865.1:12500-20000 GCA_015478945.1 Trachelipus rathkii | reverse complement strand
AGACACTAAGCATTTTTAACTATCATATCCGTTTATAACATAAAATCCAGAGGTTAATTATCTATATATATATATATATATATATATATATATATATATATATATATATATATATATATATATATATATATATATATATATATATATATATATATATATATAGTATATATATATATATATATATATATATATATATATAAGAAAAAGATTTTTGTCTATCTCCCGAAAAAAACCTAATAATACTGTGCTAATATAATAATATATATATATATATATATATATATATATATATATATATATATATATATATATATATATATATATATATATTTTATTTTTAATAAACGTGATGAATATGAATACGCCGGCCCGAGCAACATTTAAACGGTACGCGGGCAACATGCTGCTCAAGTGTGGTTACGGGTTGGCACCGTTGAGTTAAAGAAATAAAATTTGCATCACCAAAAATTTATTTTTTGCTTTTACTTTCTGTTATAAAATGATATTTTCAGAAAAAGTATTTTGGTTTGTACATGGCAAATAAGGACTAAGCTTTTTAAGTAGCCTTTGAAATCACAGTATCAGAAAAAGAAACAAGGCTGCAAGTTAATAAACAGCATTCTATCAAATTTAATGAATATCATTGATATCATGGGCGTCGTCAGTTAGGCAGCTGCCCTTTCGAAGTAGCTTACTCTGTAGAGTCTGCCCGCGATTTTTTTAATACAACGTCCCTTTCCGGGTGGCCGTTAAGTACGTTTTACGATATATATATATATATATATATATATATATATATATATATATATATATATATAGTACTTTAATTTATATATATTTTTTTTTTTATATGTATATATATATATATTTATATATATATATATATAGTATATATATATATATATATATATATATATATATATATATATATATATATATATATATATATATATATATATATATATATATATTTTATATTGATAAGGCTTGTTGCTTTCGTGATTTTCTCCTACATTTCTCTTAAATAAATGATACGAGGTCTTCTCACTCATTTTATATGCTCTTTTAATTTGTAGATAAGAACTGTGTTGTTATTCTATCTATGTTTTTTTTTTTTAATATTGATATGTTTATATAAATTCTAGATTTTGTGTTCAGTCAGATTCTCAATTCTTTATTAAGTGTTTAAGGTTCAAAGTAGCATTGAAATTATCACTCCGTGACGCCACTCTATAATTCAACACCGCCTCAGTGTAAAGTTATAGTTCAATTTCATCAGATCATGGATATTAGGAGATTCCTTGGTACGTACGTTTTACTTTAAATATTAATAAAATTTTGTGTATTTACTTCTTAAAAGTAGGAATTTGTAACACATGATCTTACTTGTCCATATGAGGTTAGCTTCATTTTAAAAAAACTATTTTTTATTACAACACAGAAATTAGTGATTTTCAACATAGTTTGCTATACTTTTAATTTTTTCTGTTAACATCTTTGAATGCTAGTAAAATTATTAGCCTATGACCATATGTGGCAGAGATCATTATATATATATATATATATATATATATATATATATATATATATATATATATATATATATATATATATATATATATATATATATATATATATATATATATATATATATATATATATATATATATATACATATATATATTATTGTTTGGGTAGCCTACTTTTCTTCTCATTATATTTAATGGATGATTGACTTTGATGTAACAAAATTCGATATAAAACCTTGACTAGCCGTTGGTATACAACTTCACAAAATTAGCCTGCGTCAACATTCCTTCCATGCTCACCTTGAGTAATACGCAAAGAAGTTACTGACAAAACTTTCGTTTTATAAAAATCTTCATCACTAATAGCTGAATTAAACTGAGTGGAGAAAAATACTAGGTGCCATTTTCTCCACCTTGTTTGGTGTTAACCTACTAAGTATACCAGTGCTATCTGCAAAGGCGAAAGTTTTATCAGTAACTAGCACCATTATTACACTCAAGGTAGTGGAGAAATAGAAGAATGCCATTTAATTTGTAATTTTTAATCAGAAGTGTACTCATATAAAATAAATCAAAGTTTTATATCCATTTGATTTTATCCAAGGGTCAATAAATCCATTATATATATATAAAGAAAACATATATATATATATATTATACATATATATATATTTATATATATACATATATATATATATATATATATATATATATATATATATATGTGTGTGTTTGTGTATGTCAAAAAGTAAGAACTCGGATAAAATTGGAAATGGTAGCGGTGAAAACGAAGAACATACCAATAATTCAACTAAGACTACACAAGAGGCAATCCCTCCTACTTCGCATATTTCGCATGATGAAGAACCCACACCCAGGCCCAGCACCTTGACGAGTCAAGATATGGGTCCAGATTTCGGAGCTAGCATTTCAGTAGATGACAGTCACGAAAATGACATTGGTAGATACGTTGGACATTCATCTATGATTTCGACTGAGAAAAAGAAACAGTTACTGAAAGAGTGTTGGATTCCACCTAAGACCTATAATTTTTTGAAAGATGCTACCCACTTAAAGAGGAAATTCAATTATGAATGGTTGGAGACATATTCACCTTGGCTGACATACTCCAGGCACCTAAAGGGAGCATTTTGCAAGTTTTGTATTTTATTTCCACCAAATAAAAGTTTGTTCAGAGGGGGTCCTAGGCTCTTTAACAATAAGACTTTTCACTAAATATTAAGAGATGTTCATGGTTTGTAAGGGAGCCATACGAACACAGAGCGGCATAAAATTCTGTTGAAGCTGCAAGATTGTTCCTACAGGATGTGCCGGTAGACATCCAAATTAACCAGCATTCTAAGAAAATCATAGAAGAAAATAAAAAAATATTATCCTCAATAATTTCATGTGTGACATTTTCTTGTACGCGCAATTTACCGCTTCGGGGTAAGCATCATGATGAGGGAGTGTTGCAAAATTTGTGCCGCTTACGAATAGATGCCGGAGATCAGTCATTGAAAAGCCATTTTGAAAAGGGGAAGAAAATGCCACATACCAATCAGTTCAGATTCAGAATGAGATCATTTTTCTATGTGGTACTACTATAAAGGAAAGCATCGTTAATAAGGTAAAGGAAGCGTGCACGTATAGCTTACTAGCAGATGAAACCGCTGATATTTCTGGAAAGGAACAATTATCCATAGGACAAAGAGTCCGATGAAGTCAAAGAGGAATTTATTGGCTTTGTAGAACTGAAAGCGCTTGACTCAAAAACCATTGCGAAAGCCATTGACGATTTTGTCACGACCGAAGAACTGGATCCCGAGAAATGCGTGGGCTTGGGTTTCGATGGCTGTTCTACGATGTCTGGCAAAGAAGGAGGCGTCCAAGCAATATTGCGGAAAAGTATAAAAAAGCATTGTTCTTCATTGCTCTTCACACAAACAAAATTTAGTAGTAAATGATTTGAACACAATACCAGAAATCCGCAATACTGTGGGAACTATAAAGGACATTATTACGTTTTTTCGCGAGACGGTCTTGAGAAAAAAATTAATGCCAAACATCCCAAGCCTATGCCAGACCAGATGGTCTGAACAATACAAGTGCATCAGAGTGTTTAAGGAGCACTTTGTACGAATGATGCAAGCATTAGAAATCCTTTCCATTAAAGGAAATACCGCCACAAGAAAAAGCGCTTTTCAGTTGCATTCAGCGGCATGTAAGTCGTCATTCATCATGGCTATGATATTGATCGCGAAATACTCTGCGATGTTAGAGCCAGTTGTAAATGCTCTCCAATCCAAGACCTTGGATATCGTCAAAACCTCGCAGCACATTCAACATATTGTGGAAATGGTTAGGAGCCATCGGAAAGGTGAAGAAAAAATCATCGATGAAGTGTTAAAAGAAGCTAATCAAATCGCCGAGCAACTGGGACTTGATCTGAATATACCACGGATTTTTGGTAGGCAGCAGCACCGCAGCAACTATCCAGCAACAAATCCCACGAAGTTCTGGAGAAGATCCTTAATAACTCCGTATCTGGATTTTATAACTTCTTTGGAATTACGGTTTTCTACTGAAAATACACCTGCTTATGCATTGACATCTACATCCTTTCCACATGCTACTCATAACAATCGATGAGTTAAAGGACAGCTTCATTTTATAGTTTTTGCCACTTAGAAGGAATAGAAGAACTAGAACTTTGGTACAAAAATTGGTAGGACATAAACTGAGCAGTGAACTAAAAGATCTTGCCTCCCAAGTCTAAAGACTGGAACCTTCTTTCCGTAAACGAAAAGGCTTGATGATACTACTTCAGCCCAACCATGTAATTCAGTACAGAACACCTTCTCCAGCATCAGGATCAAGACTTATTATGAAGTACTATGGAAGACGACAGGTTAAAACGGACTGGCTATGATGAGTGTACACAGAAAATTTGTGTTTAACAATTAAATTATTTTATTAAAACAGTAGTTGATAAATTTATGTTGAACTCAAGGAAATTACTTTTTTAATAACAATTTCGCAACTGCTCTATATTGTGAATTTCCATCACTGAATGTCGTATTTGATATTCTATTGTTAATAAAATACATTTTTTTTTAAATATTAATCATTTAATTATCCATACAAATGTTTCTAGTTTTATGTCTTCTTCTTATATATATATATATATATAGCAGAGTAAGAGAGAGAGAGAGAGAGTGAGATATACATATATATATATATATATATATATATATATATATATATATATATATATTATCAGGGGCGTAGAGGGGGGGCTGAGGGGGCTGCAGCCCCCCCGAAATTATCGACAGTGCAATTTTTTCAGCAGAAAACAAACTACATATATATATATATATATATATATATATATATATATATATATATATATATATATATATATATATATATATATATATATATATATATATATATATATATATATAAGATAATATTGAAGCTCTTATTCAGAAAAAAAATCGAAAGCATAGACAAACAACTGGACACTCAAAATAAGAAAAATGTGAAGGGAAATAGAGAAAAACTTGTACCAATAATTGAAACTATACGTTTATGTGGCCAGCAAGGTCTTGCATTAAGGGGCTCAAGTGACTCTGGACGTATTGAATTATCAACTCCAGCTGAAAATGACGGAAATTCTTAGGTGCTTTTTTAGTTTCGAGCAAATGAAGGTGACCATGTTTTTGAAGAACGTTTACTTCTGTCGTCCAAAATTCAATGTGTACGAGTCTGAGCAGATGAATGAAATCATACAGTCAGTTTATAAGAAGAAAAACAGGAAGAAGCAGCAAAACCAAATTTTTTTCAGCATTAGCTGATGAAACAACGGATACTTCCTAAACAGAACAATTTTCACCGGTGCAAGGCAAGGACAGATGATGGAGGTGGTGAGAGTTCCTTCATTTTAAGAGAGAATTTTTTTGTCATTTGTTCCGGTTTATGATATCTCAGGAAAAGCATTGGCAAATGTAATTTTGGAGAGACTCGGCTATCTTGGTTTAAAACTCGAAAATTTAAGAGGCCAAGGATATGATGGAGCCTCTTCCATGAGAGGCGAATTCCGAGGAGTGCAATCTGTTATTCGGAATGAGTATCCTAAAGCTCTATACACACATTGTGTAGCACATTGTTTAAATCTATGTCTGTCAGACTCTTCTAAAATTCAGGCAATTCGAAACGTCTTAGGATTCATCTCTGAAATATGCACTTTTTTCGATCAAGTCCGAAGCGCACAAAACTTCTGAAAATAAAATAAAGCTCTTCAGCAAAACCAAACAACAAAAAGGATCAAAAGAAGGCAGTAATTCAGATATAGACGGTGGTGAATCGGTTTTCTTTTAAAGAAGACCTTAATAACATTGTGTTACCGAAGAAATAAAAGAATGGCCTGGTGAATTATCACAGAAAGCTACTTCGTTGTTAAATTCAATCAGTAATTTGAATTTTATAATAACATTATACGTTTTAAGTAAATTTCTTGGAATAACCTTGTCAAAACAGTTACAGAGTGTCCATTTTGACATTGTCAGTGCAATAAACTTAGTGAAAGACATTATTCAACTTCTCGAAAAAGATAGACAAAATGCAGACACAGAGTTTAAGGGGAGGGTTCAATGTTGGAGATTTTGGGACTCTATTTTAGCCCCCACCTAAAAATGGACATAAAATTCTTAATTTTCAGACAATTTTGATGGGGAAAAAAGCAAACCGCAGCTTTTTCTGACCTCTAAAACGTCATTTTTTTCATTTTTTCCGAACCTAATTTTTTGACATTTTTTCGTATCAACTTCTACAATTTTTTTTCGAAATGACTTCAAACTTGAAATATACATACATGGGTTACGCACAAAATTGTAGAAGTAGTTTTTTGATTTTTTGAAAATTGTGCTCAGCAATGTTGAATTTCAAAATCTACTTTTTTTTTCAATTGCTGAGCACAATTTTTCAAAAATCAAAAAACTACTTCTACAATTTTGTGCGTAATAGACCCATCTATGTATATTTCAAGTTTGAAGTCATTTCGAAAAAAGAAGTTGATACGAAAAAATGTCATAATTAGAAGTCTGGAAAATGAAACGCCGAAACACAAAATGCAAACAAAGAAAATACTAAAATGAAAAAAAAGAAAAAACTGCGGTTTGCTTTTTTCCCCATCAAAATTGTCTGATAATTAAGAAAAGCATATTGAAAAAAGCATCCTCTTTTATAAAGACGACCTTCCAGACCCTCACGAGGATACACTAAAAGGAGAGTGGTGTCTCTGGCAGCGTAAATGGCTGCTAGAAAATGAAAAACCAAAAACTGCGATCGGTGCTTTGGCTAAGTGTGACAAGAGGAGGTTTCCTAACATTGCTACTCTCCTGAATATCTTAGCAGTATTGCCTGTATCCACCGCAACAGTAGAAAGAACCTTTTCGACATTAAGGCGTCTGAAAACGTATTTACGGAATAGTGTGCTTTACTGTCAAATCATCGAGATCTCAGCACAGAAGTCAGCAATGAAAATATTTTGAATCACCTCAGTCAAAAAGCAAGGAAACTGAAATTGACCTTATAAAACGATGATAAGTTCTTATGAATTTTATATATATATATATATACATATATTATATATATATATATATATATATATATATATATATATATATATATATATATATATATATATATATATATATATATATATATATATATATATATATATATAGAAAAAAACATATTTATATAAATATAAATATTTATATATATATATATAGTTAGTTATATATATATATATATATATAAATATATTATATATATATATATATATATATATATAGTTACATATATATATATATATATATATTATTATATATATTATAGATTATGTTATTATATATATATTATATATAACATATATGTTATTAAGTTATATTATATATAATAAAGA
>JABUQX010049865.1:0-5000 GCA_015478945.1 Trachelipus rathkii | reverse complement strand
AATATATTTATATATATATATATATATATATATATATATATATATATATTATTATATATACATATATATATATATATATATATCTCTGTTCAATCTACGTGAAAACATCCATTATTTCACTGATTATATATATATATATATAAAGATATATATATACATATATATTCTTATTATTATATATATCTATTAGTATTATATATATATATATATATATATATATATATATATATATATCTATATATATATATATATATATTTTTTTTTATATTATTATTTATAATATTATTAACATTTAAAATATATATATATATATATATATATATATATATATATATATATATATATATATATATATATATATATATTTTTTTTTTTTTTTCTTCTTCTTTCTCCCAATACTGGGGGTAAGGTGCGTGACATACATCGGAAAAGAAAAGCAGTAGGAGAACATCGAAAAGAAAGCCCAGCCTTACCGCCCCCTCTGTACCATTAATTAGTGAGAGCTCGTCACAGACAGAAAATCCACCCTAGAGCATCATGGGACCGCGACGGGCCCTCACTATGGTAAATCGTCAATGTAAGGGTTCATCCCCTGGCCCAGGTGGGCCACAACCATACCCCCATACAAAACCCCGCTATTCTCTCCTATCATGCACCTTTATTCTCGCCTCTGCCAAACTCACATTTCTCTCCTTCAGACACTCGTTTACTGACTCAATCCACTTTTACGTCTCCCAGCCGGTCGGTTCCCAACACACTCACCACTATACATCCGCTTAACCAACCGACTATCATTCATCCTTTCCACATGACCAAACCATCTCAACATACTTCATTTTTCCCCTCATTTACCCCTTCTTCACACCACACAAACTCTCTTAATAAGTTCATTCTCATTTTATTAATTCTTTCACACCTATGTTAAGCCCAATATCGTCCATCTGAACACACTTGAACTTTAGATCTATACTTCTTATTCCAGACTATAGTCTCATCTACCATACAATAACACAGGTAACAACATAAACTCCTCATGTAAGACCTAGCGCACTCAAGACTTAGTCTTTACATTCACCAACGATTTAATTGCACCAGCAACCTTCCTACCATTCACAACTTTCCTACTACACTCTGCATCATCCGTTCCCTTCTCATCCAACACATACCCTAAATATTTAAACTCAGACACTTGCTCCAGCTGCTCACCATCTAACATAACTACACACTGAGGAATGTCCTCACTCACAACCATAACCTTACTCTTATCTACGTTTACTTTCAAACCCCCTTACATACCCTGCCAAATCGTCTATTAGTAATACTGAAATGTTCCTCCATTAATTTCCCTCTCACATTCATCTCATCAGCCACGAAAGCACCTATTCATTATTTTAAGAAGATTCTCCATACTCTTTTCTTAAATAACCTTCGTACTTGCTTCCAGAACAGCTTCCATGTTAGTCACATTCATCCTCCTTCCAAACTTATCTACATCCTTTTTTTTCTCCTGCAAATGCAGCTTTTAGCCTTCCCGAAATATATATATATATATATATATATATATATATATATATATATATATATATATATATATATATATATATATATATATAATATATATATAAACTAAATGGGGCAAAACAAGAAAAAACTATCCAGTTAATTAAGTCGTTAATTTTTTCGTTAACTTTTAACGCTTTCGTTAATTTCGAAAAGAAGTAACGGACTATTAACGAGTTACATTTGTGAATTAACGTTAATGAGTTAAAATTTTCCCCTACATCCGTTAATCGTTACTTTAATTTACAAGTTTATGAAATGTTTTCTAAGATATTAAATTGTATTAAATTCGATTTCGATAACAGATAAACTTTTTTTTTTCCAAAATTTCCTAAGCACTCCTCTCAATGGCTCAAAATGTATTTATTCTTACACGGTTATTATCCCATTTAGTAATATTTAACATGTTTTTCTTATGCTGTATTCTCATTTCTTATTGGTTCGCTGAAGAAAAAAAGATAGTGACTGTTGCCCGTTCAATGAGTCATTAACTTCTTTCGTTCGTTACTTGAACTTGCTTCTTTTGTGACTAGTGAAAAATATAAGAAGTAGGCCTAATAAGCGTTGTAATTTATAAAAAATATACATATTTGTATTAAAACTGTAAGTTGGTATATCCTATTATTTTTACAATAATATACTATTAAGTATTAATTAAGGTATTTACGCTTTGGAAGTATTCTTTGGCAAGCGGCAAAAGTATTTGCTAGGTCAAAGCCAAAATTATTTAAGTCTGATAAGCTTAATATCATTATTAATATTGTTAATGATATTTATTATTATTATTATTATTATTATTATTAATTATTATTATTATTATTAATGTTTTCGATTATTTTTATTATTATTATTATTATTATTTTTATAAATATTTATATATATATATAATATATATATATATATATATATATATATATATATATATATATATATATATATTATATATATTATATATATATATATATATATAATTTTTTCATTAAAATAATTTGAATATCTGCAATCATAATAAAAGAAAATTAACAATTATTATTACTATTCCTACATATTTTGAAGACGGTTAACGTTAACGATTAACGTTAACTTCCGCTACATTCTTTACTGATAAACGCTTTAATGATTAACGCCGTTAATTTTTTTTGTTAACGATTAAGGATTAACGACGTTAACTTTCTCATTAACGGTGCCCACCTTTATATATATATATATATATATATATATATATAGATATATATATATATATATATATATATATATATATATATATATATATATATATATATATATATATATATATATATATATATATATATATATATATATATATATATATATATATCGAGGGAATTTAAGCTATTATCGCTTATGTATATTTATTCTTGAGAAGTGAACCCTGAGTTGCTTTAAGGATTATTACGACAGACTTTTTATAAACACACTTTAATTATTTAAAAACATTAAAACAGATAAAAATAGACAAGCTTTCGTTAAATATAACCTTTTTCAAGTCTGAATCAGCAATGGGAGCAAAATCTCTTCTATAGTTTGGAATATAGACAGCTATTAGTCGGTTGGTTGGTCCAGCAGCAGACATTTGTAGAATGGTGAGAGTTTCATGAATTCATTCTGTATTGAGTCAATCTTGCACTCTCCAGGGCAGCGGTTATAATTGGGGAGATTGTAAAGGCAAAAAGCTTCCGTGATTTTTCTTTTGGTTGCATCTTGGATATTTCTAATGTTTGTCATATTGTAGAGTTGTATTTGGTGGTTTGTTGTTAATCGGTGATATGTTAGGGCTGAGTTTTCGTGGTGTTTTTCGAGGTCATGTTTGTGTTGTTTTTTTCTGCGTGTAAAGTCTATGGTTTCGCCGTAATAGTGACTATTGCAAGTGTTGCAGGGAATTTTATATCCACAAACCTTATCCTTACTTAAAGGAATAATTTTCACCACCGTTGCCATGGATACGGATTCCCGGTTTCCAGAAACGTTTTATACCGCATTGAACAAATTGAAAAACAATAGAAGCATTGTACTCTCCAGGGCGGATAAAGGTAATAATTTAGTTATTTTAAATAGTACTGATTACATTACAAAATGCAATACATTACTCAACACACCTACATACGAACAACTGACAAAAAATCCCAATTCAACTTCCCAATCCATATTTAACTCTTCCTTATCTACCATACTTAAAAACCATCCTCAGTTACAGACACAACTTAAAGCATATATGACAAACATACCTCAATTCTACGGAATACCAAAAACACATAAACAAAACACACCTTTACGCCCTATCATATCCAACACTAATAGTAATACTTATAAACTAGCACAATGGCTTTCAAAACAGTTAAAACCCCTTTTAGGTACAATTTCTACATCCCACTTAAAAAATACAGATGACTTCATAAACAAAACCATATCTCTTAACACTAAAACACATACTTTTGTAAGTTATGACGTTGTGTCACTTTTCACCTCTGTCCCCGTCCCACATCTTTTAGAACTCTTAACAAAATACATAAATGACAATAACATTACTTTCACCTTCCCTTTCTCTACCCTGAAACAACTCATCCTACTCACTTTACAACACAACTATTTTCAGTTTGATAAACAATTCTATAAACAAAAACATGGACTGAGTATGGGTTCCCCACTTTCTCCCATGCTCAGTAACATATATATGGAGTTACTAGAACATTACTACATCTTTCCTCATCAACTTCTTTCTGGCTGCGTGTGGTTAAGGTATGTGGATGATATTTTCGCTGCCGTACCTCACGCAACCAACCCCACACACATCCTAAACTACATTAACACCTTACATACTGACATACAATTCACCATGGAAACCTCCAACCACAACACTATTCCTTTCCTAGACACTCTCATAATTTCAGACCATACTACTAAACCTTCTTTCACTGTTTACAGAAAACCCACTTCCAATCCTTCCTACATACATTGGTATTCCGCTCACACACACAACACAAAAATAGGTACCCTTTCATCCTTATACCTTCGTGCTTTTAAAATCTGCTCCCCTGCATTCCTACATACAGAAACACAATTGATAAAAAACACCTTTTTAAAACTAAAATATCCTATTAACATTATAAACAACACCTATAAAAAAGCAAGGAAAAAATACCACAAATTAAACACAACACAAGACAACATACAACAAAAAACCTACCTCCCCATACCTAACATTAACACACACCACATAAAAAACTTTTTACCCAAACACATACGACTCATCCCATCTAACAATATTTTAATCAAGAAAGTTCTTAAACCCCCCAAATCAAAATCCAATAACCCTCCTTGTTTATATAAAATTCCCTGCAACAATTGCAATAGTAACTATTACGGCGAAACCATAGACTTTACACGCAGAAAAAAACAACACAAACATGACCTCGACAAAC